>SJYO01048061.1:3527415-3715008 GCA_006410555.1 Capra ibex | reverse complement strand
GAGGGTTGGGGAGGAGGAGGGAAGGGGGGAGGAGAAAAGTTTCAAGAAAGGAAACTTAGGAAGGGGAGGAGAGGACCGGGGAGGAGGGGAAGAAGGAGGAGGAGGGGTTGGGGAGGCACGGGGGAGGAGGGGAAGAAACCGGAGGGGAAGGAAGAGGGAGGGGCGACGGAGGAGGAGGTTCTCCTCCTCCACTTCCGGGCGTCCAGACCGAGTGAGTGTCGAGCCTACGCGAAGTCCGTGAAGAAGTCGGTGTACGCCTACCAGACGAACCGGTGGAGGAGGAGCTACCACATGAGGTCGACGAGGGACCGGTCGTCGAGAAGGTCGACGTTTGAGAACGCCTACAGGTGACTGGCCATCCTCTCGTACGACCCGCCCCCCCGTATCACCACTCGAGACTACGGGGACCCCCGGTCCGAGCACCGGTAGTGCCTTGGGTCTCTCCTGCGCTGAGGGAGGTCGGCACATTCAAAGCCTGCGGTGGCGACTGGTAGACTAACACAGTGGAGGGACAGAGATGGGAGTAGATGGTCGGCTCCTCTCAGTGCCTGGAGGGAAAGGTGACCTACTTCGCGCGACGACAGACGTTCCACGAATGGTGTGGTAGTCGTAAGCAATGTGCTTTCTAGGTCCGATCCGATACTGGAAGTAATAGTCGACGAATTCTCAGGGGACATCTTCCTTCTGATAAAAACGATATGAAAGAAGTGTAAGTCCAGTTGAACCACTACCAGGAACACGAATGTCATCTACGAACGACCGATAGGTAAAATTTATTTCGTAATACATGAACAGGTAAGGTTTGAGGGATTACCATACACCGTCGGACCTACCCTCCCCTCAGACCCCCTCTTCCCTATGTGTACCTATACGGACTCAGGGAAGCGACAAGTGGACTTTGACAGTGTTGTAACAATTAGCCGATGTGAAGTTATGTTTTGTTTTTCAAATTATTTTTTTCAGTATGTATGTCTTTTTAAACCACTACCAGTTATACGAACCGACACCCAGTGTATAGGACAAGAGGACCGGGGGTGGTAAAGGGAGAGTCAACTAGAGTACACAAGGGGATCTAGAAGGAGTAAACAATATAAAAAATTTGTAGATAAAAATAAATGAATAAACTGGCACGGACCAGAATCGATGTCGTGAACCCTAGAAGGTAGGACCAGTACCGTACACCCTAGGAATCAACGTCGTGCCTCACTTCACTTCACTTAACTTTCAGTCAGTACAGACTGAGAAACGTTGGGGTACCTGACATGTCAGGTACCTTAAGAGGTCCGGACCTCACCCATCGGAAAGGGAAGAGGTCCCCCAGAAGGGTTGGGTCCCTAGCTTGGGTCCAGAGGGTGTAACGTCCACCTAAGAAATGGTCGACTCGATGGTCCCTTCGGGTTCTTATGGTCTCACCCATTGGATTGGGAAGAGGTCACCTAGAAGGGTTGAGTCCTTAGTTTGGCCCCAGAGGACGTAACGTCCGCCTAAGAAATGGTCGACTCGGTGGTCCTTTGGGTCGTACTTTTGAAAATTAACGTCGTAACTCCCTGATCAAGGGTTTGGTCTTTGGTTTGGGTGTGTGGGGGTCACCGTTCACCTTAGAACGGTGACCCGGTGGTCCCTTCAGGGAAGGAATAAGTAAAGTCTACCCGACTTTCGGTCCCACGTAACAAGTGAGGGTAAGTCGGGAATCGCGTTATCCGGGTCTGTTACTGACGACTGTCGCTGAGTCGGTTGCACGAGGCACCCCCGCGGACCCGTTGCTCCGTCACGGGTCCGTCTCCCCGAACGTCGGTTTCACCCTGTACCACGGGAGACCGTCAACCCACGACAGGGCGTATCAGTGTCGGGGGTCGACACTCGAGTGTAGGTAGATGTGTCGGGTATAGTGTCGGACCTCCACAGACTCCCCCCGGGAGGGGTAAGTCGAACCATAGTCAAGGTACTGGATGAGCGCTAGCGATTCGAAGAAGGGTGGTGACCCCTTCTTGTGCGAGAGGGGACGGAACAATTCTTAGAGTAGCAACACCTGGTGAACACTAGTGTAGGTCCCACTCTTCCTACTCCTCCTCGTTTCCTACGGAGGTAGTCGAAGTAGACCCAGGTAAACTAGTCTGTGTGTTACAGTAGGTTTCTCCGACCTACGATTAATCACCCCTGTCACTACACAGATATGTGGAGTGAAAGTCGGACTTTGACAGTGATACTCCTTCTACTCCACTGTAAAACTCTCTCTCCCGTGAGAAACGAGAGTAGACACAAAAGACGGAATAGAACAGGACAGAAAAGTGAACGAGGGTCTTCTTCACTTCTCTCCCTCCATCTTAACTATTGAACTCTGTTGAAGAGGGTCTAGGAAGGAGACAAGACCAGTAAAAAGTCTAAGGTCAATGTTGCATAAAGACATGCGTACCTACGAGGACTTTTAACACTGATTATGGGTCGTAAATTAACCGACCCATAAACGTTGTGCTGCTTGTATCGATGTCGACCATCTCCCAAAAGAACTGAAAAAGACCCCGCACCTAGGAAACCGTCACGTCGACTACGTTGTAAAGAATCGTAGTCCAAAACTTACGTAACACTTTAGATGTAATGTGTCCTTTGCCTAATGTGTCTTTAGCTCAGGAATCTAATAAGAGAAACTTTTCCACCACTGTGTCATTTTATTCTTGAAGAGATGATAATATAACTTATCATTGTAGATCGACTCCACTTTACTGCTGATATAGAGTCTTGACCCTTCGTATTGTCCATAAAATTCTATAGTCTGTACGTCATTACCTGTACTTTTACAGACACTAAAGATGACCACTGTCTCTATGTCGATGACGTAACAATTGTGACGACACCAAACAACGGACGCAAGTAGTAACTTCCTCTACGACGTAACGTCGGTTACTGATCACTTTATTTCTACCTTGACAAAGAGAAAGGTTCTGGTGTCTTGAGACTTCAAATAGGTGACTGGGGGTAAATTCTTCGACAACTCAACTTAACACAAGGGAGTTGTTTTCCACACGACCTCAGGAGTGAGGTCCGGGAGTCTCACACTAGAATAAACCCTTGTCCAGTGACGTCTACCCCGAAGGGACCACCGAGTCTGTCATTTCTTAAACGGACGTTGCGTCCTCTGGGTCCAAACTAGGGACCCAACCCTTCTAGGGGGCCTCCTACCGTACCGGTGGGTGAGATCATGAGAAAGGATCTCTTAGGGTCCCTGTCTCCTCGACCACTTGACGTCAGGTACCCCAGGATTTCTCAGTCTGTGCTGACTTCGTTGACTCGTACGTGTGTGTGCGTGACGTCCACATTAATCAATCCTCCTCCAGTAAGACCTCATCCCACCCAGAAATTAGGCTATACTAGACCACAGGAATGTTTTCCCCTGCGGACCTGTCTGCGTGTCTGTGTGTGTGTGTCTCGTGCAGGACACTTCTACTTCCGTCTCTAGTCCCACTACGAAGGTGTCCGGTTCTTCGTGGTCGCTAGTGGTCGTTTGGTGGTCGTCGGGACCCGTTCTGGACCTAGGCTAGGAGGGAGGGTCGGAGTCTCTCTTGGGGGAGACGACTGAGGACCCTTAAGTGAAGGTCGGAGGTCTGTTAGGTGAACTGACGAATCTAACGAGTCTCACACCCTAAAACAATTTCGTTAGGATCGTTTATTACGTCTTCGGCGAGTCTCTCTTCTTTCCCGACTCGGAGGCAGACGGGAAAACAGGATAGACCCCAGGAGTACTTTACAGACCTTTACCCCACACAGTTGGTTCGTCCCCGCGGGCAGAGACCCACCCGGTCCGGTTGAGGCCAGCCTAGGCGCCCACTCTTCTGACTAGTCTGACATCGGGGTCGAACCGGGGTCCTTGACTCGTCCAAGGATCGGGAGACCTACAGAAGGAAGGACGATTGCTTCCCCGTCCCCCGAGTAACGGGGACGTCGACTCTGAGTCTCGACCCTCGCCGGGGGGGTTGCAGGGGGCGGGGCATGGACTCGTGCAGCACCTTCCACTGCAGTGGCGGCAACACGTCGGCGAGGTAGAGCATCGTGTACACGAACTTGTCTTCGAACAGGAACAGGTCCAGGTGGAGGTCGGACGGGGCGTCGTCGGCGTCGTCCTTGAAGTGCGCCTTCCACCCCTAGTGGGGGACCGCTGTCTCGTGCAACTACCAACAATTCAACACAGGCTGAGAAACACTGGGGTGTCTGTCATCGGACGGACCGAGGAGGCAGGTACCCTAAGAGGTCCGTTCTTCCGACCTCACCCAACGGTAAAGGAGGACGTCCCCTAGAAGGACTAGAGGTCCCCTAGCTTGGGAGCAGAGGGCGTAACCGTCCGACCAAGAAATGGTGACTCGGTGGTTCCTTCGACCCCTCGTGACAGTAAAAACGAACCGTAAGACAAAAGTGTCAGTTTCTCGGGTGTCGATCAGGAGTTTTCGACGGTATTTGGTCGTCCTCTTGTTCCTTCGACGACCCGAGACCTCCGTCCCACCCAGACGTGTGGGCCTCCTCTGGCCCTACTTCTCGACCGAGGACCCTGGAAGACGTCCCCGAAGAGACCAAGACCCCCCACCCACGCCCATCCCTGTAGGGGCGGTGGTGCCCCGTCGGGTCCTCGGTCCTCCCGTCTCCAGTGTGAGGAAAACGAAATGCCAGAGAGGGACCACGGACAGCGTGCCTGAGTCGGACACCGGGATAAACAGATTGTGCACTCGACTCTCCTGTCACTACGCGACTCAACTCCTGTGCCCCGGGTGCACCCGTCCTAGCAGGAGAAGTGAATCAGGTCTACGACCCGTACCGATTAATACCTAAGACTCAACGAGAAGACGGCTTTCTGGTGAGGAAAGGTCCAGGAGAGGTCGTTCTCCCGTTAGGGTAGGTCCTTCTGACCGAGGGTCGTCTAGGTCTGAGGCTCGGGGAAGCCCCGTTGTTTTGGACGTCACGGTCGGACCGAGACTGAAACTTACCTCTTTGACCCGCTCTCCGTCCCTCCGACCGTCGGTCTCTTAAGGACGGTCAATGATTGTAGGTGTGCACACTCGCCACACGGCTGAACGCACACACAGGTGCCTCCCGTCCAGGGACGTACGCCGTCACTACCTCTCGAGTCGTCTGGGTCCACTCTACTCCTCCGGTCTGTGGACGTGTCGGTCCAGAACCTTTCTTGCGGGGTCTGGTCACGGACCCCGCCACCCCCGTGGTTGCCCTCTCTTTCGTGTCCGGGACCCCTTTCGACACGCGGCGAGACGTGTGGGGTCGAGACCAGGTCCCTTGGGGCAGGCGAGACGAAGACCGAGGAACCGGAGACTCAGACGTCGGCTAAGAGGGTCTTTGGTAAAGGTCTAGAAGGGGGTTCAGACGGGCACCGACTTGAAGGGAGCAAGGAGTCTACAATTCAGTTTATTGTGGACGAGTCGGTCCGGAAGTACTGGTGGGACGACTTTGTAGACGGCGGTTGCGGTCGGTGAGATGGTACAATGTGGAAGAAGTTTCACAAATAGCGAAGAACTTTATTTTTATTAGAAATGTTAGTAATGACAAAGTGAAAAATATCAAACATAGGGACATCCGAGACACTCGTCTCCCTGGAACGGTAGAACAAGTGCCAGTATAGGGAACACGGATCTTGACACGGACTCCCAAACTCTCCTACTTCCTCCTTCTCCTCCTTCCCCTCCTTCCTCGCCCTACCCATCCTCCACTCCTTCCTTCTTCCCCCCTCTCCACCCCCTACCCCCTCTCCTGCCCTCCCCCGTTCTCGTCGACGACGAGACTAAGTGAGATCCTTTAGAACCTATTCTAAATACTACTTTTGTAGGTTTACCATTTCAGGTTTTACCGTTGAAAGTCTTTGGTGAATTTATTGAGGAAACGTGAAGATTAGTCTTAACGACAAACTTAGACGCAATGTCTAGTGATACCACTACACTTTGGAGTGGGGTAGGACGGGAATCGGGTCCAACCGGAGAAATCTCGAAGGAATCAAAGAAGAGGAACGACTGGAAGGCTTACAACCGTCCTCGCCTGTGAGTACCAGCCTTTCTTGTCCTGTCCCTCGAGAAGGAAGGGAGAGGAGAGGATCTCGAAGGAAGATTTAACAGTTACTGTCGAAAGACGTTAAGTCGTTACCGACAAGTTAGGTTTAAGTTACGTACAGTTGACAGTTGGTGTTTTGGTGACTTTTTAAACGTTATTCCGTCATTCACAGAAACCCCACCCCGTACTCTGTTATTAGCTAAGAGAGTGGAGAGAAAATAGTAGGTGGTACAAGGTATACTAAACTTTCACTGCTTCTAGTAACATTGAATTTTCGACCAGGAGGAGTCACCTTATTTTGTTCCTCTTTAAGAGGTGTTAATACCGATTTCTTTTTTTTTTTTCTTTTCTTTTTACTCCTACAATCCGTTAATGCGATTAGACAGTAAAAACGGTTTTTCATTTTGTAGCTAATATTTATTACTTAAAATAGTGGATGTAATATTCGGTTGTAAAATTTCCCGAAAATCATGTCAAAGGTTCAACCGTACAAAATGCGAACCTAGTCCGATAAGTAGGTCGAGGACGGAAAGATTTTGTACTCCCAGTACTCGCATTTGTACGTAAGACACAGATATCGACGAGTGCGGTCGACCGAGTTTGAGAAGCAACTCTCAAGGTCCCGTGAAAAATTTCCAGTCTAACTCAAGACCACCGGGGTGTCGACTCACCTGTTGCATGTAGAAAACTTTTGTATTGACACTATAAAGTTCCGCCGTTTCCATCGGAAAAAACTATAAACAAGTTGACTTGGGTGCTCTTCTCGAAAACTTTAATTACCTGTATTATTTATCCTGTTGAGAACTTTAACGTTAGTTGACAGTAAATACACGGAAAGTTTCCAGAAAAGTCAAAGACCTGGTTCTCCGTTGTTAAATATTAATTACGGTATTTTGTGGGTGGGGTTCGTTGGGCCCTATTAATGAACCTTTAACATGTATTAATAGATTGTTGGACTCAAATTTCTCTAACTTTTTTATAAGTTGCTCGTAGTGAATGGATGTTCGTCTAAATCGTACTACATCCGTTACTACTGTATTTTACTTGTCTTTATGTAGTCACGGGGCCGTATTAAAGGTGTCAGACAACGGGTCATACATTTAAGTAGTCCTCATGTTTTCCCCCCGACCTGGACACCCCGGTACTGTCCCTTCTCCACCCCCGGTCCCACTCTTGTCTCCTCTTATGTTTAAGGGGAATAGATTGACATTAACACTTACATAAGGATTGTTATATTTTATATTAATTGAAGTTTCACTAGAGAGTCTCGGGGTATGTGACCCATGTGGTAGACGCCAGTTTTAGTATTTCTTATAAAGTAAATACGGTGCGAAAACCAGAACGTCTTAGGGTTCAAGTAACGGTTAACTCTTCGTGTTGTTTTTACTTTAACAAAGAGGGTTCTCTGTGAAAGACGGTGGAGGTGATCGAGGTTTCTCAGTCATCAACACTACGTTTTACGTCTTTCAGTCTATTTTTCCGTACAATTTTTTAAGAGACTGAAGTCATTTCCGAATTCTACATCCTTTTAAGCGCGATGTGTCGTTTAAGTGTAAGTCTAATACATTCTTTTTCAGTCTTAGGATTAAGAACCTCGTAGTGGTACTCTGCAGTAATTTACCATGTTCTAAAGTCCAATAGTTTTCGGAAAAAAAAAAAAATTACACCTGGTAAAAATTTCAGAAATAACTTAGACAATGTTATAACGAAGACAAAATACGAGACCAACAAAAACCGGAGTGCTGGACATCCTAGAATCGAGGGGCTGGTCCCTAGTTTAGGCTTGGAGGACGTGACCTTCCGTTTCAGAGTTGGTGACCTGGTGGTCCCTGCAAGGATTCGAACGGGTAAGAGGTGACCGGGTTATTTTGAGTGTGTGGAGACTCTTTGAAGGTCCAAAGAAAGCCAGTTTCTCTGGATCCAGAAAGAAGATGTAAAGGTGCCGGAAGACGGAAGACAAATAAAAAAATAGATCTTAAATTAGTTAAGACGGAACATAATAAAAACGAAACCATTTAAGACAGAACAAGTGAGTATGTATTTCAAGGACTCGAGGAGGAGACACGGACCAAATAGGGGTCCGGGGGGGGAGGAGGGACAACGACTGTCAGATCTCAGGACGCCAGGTGGACCGTCGGCGGTTGAGGTGTAGTCACTGTCACTCACAATCAACGAGTCAGCTCGGGCTGAGAAAACACTGGGGTACCTGACATCGGGAGTCCCGAGGAGCCAGGTTCCCTAAGAGGTCCGTTCTTATGATCTGCCCCAACGGTAAAAGAGGAAGTCCGATAGAGGGGCTCGGTCCCTAGCTTGAGTCCAGAGGGCGTAACTCTCCGTCTAAGAAATGGTAGACTCGGTGGTCCCTTCGGGTGAGGTACCCGGATAGATTTAAGTTTCAATACAAGTAATTCAGTTATGTCAATTTTATGTTAACTTTTAAGTCAAGGAGTCAACGTGGTTAGCGTGGCGCCCCCGAGTTATTGGTGTGTCCCCACCAAACACACTTGACTTGACGGTGCAAACGTCTTTAAAGAAAACAGTCAACCAGACCTCCCACTCTCCCTCTACTTTACTTGGTTAGTTCGACTATTGAGTGATGCCAACACGTTGTGTGTCGGTTCTTCTTTATGTACCCCGACCACGTGACTCTGCTGGGTCTCCCTACCATGCCCCTCCCTCCTCCCTCCCCCCAAGTCCTACCCCTTGTGCACATATGGACACCACCTAAGTACAACTACATACCGTTTTGGTTATGTTATGACATTTCATTAATTGGAGGTTAANTGATGCCAACACATTGTGTGTCGGTTCTTCTTTATGTACCCCGACCACGTGACTCTGCTGGGTCTCCCTACCATGCCCCTCCCTCCTCCCTCCCCCCAAGTCCTACCCCTTGTGCACATATGGACACCACCTAAGTACAACTACATACCGTTTTGGTTATGTTATGACATTTCATTAATTGGAGGTTAATTTTATTTATTTAAATATAATTTTTTTTTTTTTCTTTATGTCTTGTGGCCCTCTTGTGTCTTGGCGTCAGAATCACACTCGTCCCAAGGACTTCCTTGACTCGAAACTTGACTCTCGACTCCTACCACTTCTGAATCGGGGATCTTCGCTCCTATGGACCCCTTCTCATACCGAGTCTTGGGGACTATCTTCGAGGAGCTCTTACGGAACCTGAGCGACTTCGGGATCGTGGATCATGTCCCCGGTCGTGTTTTTGTCCCCGGATCACTCATAGACGACTTCTGCAATTTAGTTTCTTAGCCTAGAGGAGAAACTTGAACAGACGGTCTTACAGTTTCTGCCCTCCCTGGCTTGTTACGAGTTTACTACGTTTAAACAACTTACCTTGATGTTATCGAACTCAACCCAAGTGATCTATAGAAAGAACCTACACATATATGACCTTAAATTCTCCTACGTCGAAATACCTAATTTCTCGGTCCAATACACAAAACATATGTCAGAACTGTGATGTTCTTACTACCACGGTAATGTAATGGTTTCTCAAAGTAGACGAAGGTTCGGATCCGTAACAATCACTACTTCTCTGTAAATGGTATGTCAGCACGTATTAGAATAAGGTTAGAAGAGGACACTGTTAAGCCTTGTCGTGTCATTATCGAAACGGTCGACTTCTTTTCAAACGTACGGATTAAATTCCTTTTTGTTTGTTTGCTTGTTATACTCACTATACCAAACAGTACTTCATCCTTCCCAACAGTGGTAGTTTTGTCCACCTAAAACCTCGTCTAAATCAACGATTCAATGGTAAAGGCTTCCAATGTCGGAGAGTAAACAAACAATAAATATGAACGGAGGTTCATCTCGATAGAGTTATCGAGTTGGGATCGTGTCACGGTTGTTAAATAACGGTAAGTAGAACTTACTGACCCTTTCGTTCGAAACTGTTAATTTTGACTAAGGAAGAAAATGTTCCTAATACGATTTTTTCTACATTGGTGGTACATAGTTTATTCATCAGAGACGTTGTACTATGTAAATTAAAAAAAAGACAATCCTTTATGAGACTATGTCAAGGTGCTTTAAATTCTGTCAGAAACTTTTTACGAAAAGTACATATTATTAGTAAACACCCAGGATTGAATGTTACGAACAGAATATTTTTCCTTTTTTTCGGTTTCGATAGAGTTTTAACAAATTTTCTTTATTATATAGTGAAGACCGTCATACACCTATCTTTTTAACGACCTTTAAGTGGTCCGTAATCTTCACCAATAAAGACGTACCCCTACCTTAATACCCAAGAAAAACAAAAGGAAATAAAGACTTAAAAGATTTCAAAGATTTCATTCGTACGTATGACAAAAGTTACTCTTTTTGTAATAAATTTTAGACCAGTAAAATGAAACAAAATTAAAAGCTTATTAACGAAGGGGTAGAAACAAATTTTGTACATGTATAAATGAGTACTAAAGTAATGATTTTTTCAAATGATAAACTTATGTTTCTATTTATATATGTTTGGACAATTACAAAAGAGGTATAAAGTGTCATGGTTTATTCTGTTGAGGTCGTTTTCGTATTGTGTCGTCGTTATCCTTGTACGGGTGATACTATTTCTTCGAAAATATGTACGACTGCTGGTGGCAGTCCTCTTCGTAGAAGTCACAATGGACTTACCTCTCCTTCCTAAACCCCCACCCCCACCCCTTTCTCTCTTTTTCTCTCTCTCTCTATGTCCCTTACTATTTAAGTGTTCGGTAGAACCCTTCCTGTATGGTAAATTCGTCAGACTGTGTTTTCACTAAATGTTCCTATAGTAAACTTTCAACGAACGAGTCACCATTTCTTTAGCCCTTCTAGGGGACCTCTTCCTTTGGGTGACGTCATAAGAACGGACCCTTTAGGGTACCTCTCTCCCCAGACCACCCGGTGTCAGGTACCCCAACGGTTCTCAGTCTATGTTGAGCCGCTGACTTGTTGTTGTAAACCTTCAACGAACGATAAACCATAATTTAGACTTATAATAATTTGAGTAGACTGTATCTCTTTAAGATGAACATAGAGTTTGAAGTCGGTTTACTTACTTTCAAGGTGGGGTTATAAAAATCGGAGGGTAAAAAGAGGAGAGAACGAGTGACTAAGAGACACTACGGAAGACATATAAAAACCGACTTTCGTTCATCTGGGTCCTAAGAATGTGTTTATCTGTAAGTGTTTTTGTTTTGGACTTGTTACCATTTTACAGTTTATTGGTAGTTTATGTTTTGTATAACTAATACACCTTTATACCTGATCTATACCTTATTTCATTGTTTTTTCCTTTGGCACGGAGTCTGTGCTTTTTATGTACAATTACACAACTCGTAATTGTTCCTATAGTTCTTTAGACCTTAGTGTCCCAGTACTTACAAACAACTTCTAAGAGGAAGAAACGCAACTTTTACTGAACACACACACGATTTAGTGAAGTTAGTACAGACTGAGAAACACTGCGATACCTGACATCGGGTGATCCGAGGAGACAGGCACCCTAAGAAGTCCGTTCTTATGACCTTACCCACCGGTACGGGAGGAGGGCCCCTAGAAGGGCTGGGTCCCTAACTTGGACGTAGAGAGTAAAGAGGACGTAACCGTCTACACAAGAAATGGTGGTCGGGTGGGACCCTTCTTGGGGGTTTATTGAATGGAGATACTTTTTATTTTTGCTATTTTTATTTCTTCGTAACTCTTTCTGGTAATCAAAAACGAAAGTACGAACTATACAGTAGAAATTTTACTACTGACTCAAGTGAATCGTTTAATCTTCTTATTCATTTTGTTGTGTTTACAGTCCTTTGTATAGTGTCCTATTGATTCGTTGGCTAAGTAATAAACGAGTAAAACTGAACACCACAGATCCTTAAACAATCGACGTCGGGACCTCTGGGTCTTCCCGTCGACGTCGGTCGATCAGTAAGAGGAAGGAAACCACATGTACACTGGAAACTGTCGTAGAAGTGTTCCATGAGTGTACGAAGGGCGTCTACCTCTTTTTGGCCTTCTGTTAGTGTGTGCGAGGGTAGTACATCCATATGCGCAAGACGTTAAATTTACCTCTCGGGGAGCATTAAACGTGCTTTCTAGAACAATGTCAGGGTAAAAAGTAAAATTCGGAAGACACTTCAGATGACTTATTACTCGAATTGTTTTACACTTTTAAGGAGAATTCTTTAAATAGAATTTTTCCACGACTTTTCCAGTGGCGGTTTTGAGTACTTATTCATAATCGATATTTTAGTTTGGAATTTACCTTGAAAGTAGAGACACAACGAGTCGACTTGAGACATAAAATTTTGAATAAAACGTATAACTATTTTATCTCTGGTCTAGAAACCTCCCCGTCCTTCAGGGGTCCTATTGTTACGTTCTCCTTCTTCAGCTTCCTCTGTCGTCTATTTCCCTAGGGCCGAAGAAGATTGGTCTCACCCACGACCACGTCTTTCTCTGACATCCCAGTCGAGGTCGAAGGAAGAGACACTTCCAGAGGAGACCTCTGGTCGGCCGACGTAGGTACAATCAGATTCGACTAAAGTCTCTTCAGGGGAGGGAGAGTCTTTGTGTGGGTCGAGAAGGAAGTTCGCACACTAACCGTCGTTCTCTACTCAGACACACCAGGTACTGCTTCTCTCGAAGTAGACTCTTGTTTCTCGGGTGACCACTGTTACCACCGTAATTCGACTACGGTTTCGAACTAATAAGGGGCCCCTTGAAACGACTCAGTTTACTGCGGGTAGTGTCCACCCAGGGGCCGTTCCCTTCGAGGAGCCACTCCCCGTTCCTTTACTTTGACTTCGAGGTTATGGAACCGGTGAACTACGTTGTCAGTTGAGTAATCTTTTCTGGGACTACGACCCTTTCTGACTTCCGTCTTCACAATCCTGGTTTGACCTCGGTCCTGTCCGAGATTCCCCGTCCGATCCGGACTCCAAATCAGAGATCCTTCCGACTCCGTGACCCTTGAGGGCGTCCGTCACATCGAGCTGGTTAGTCTTTTTAGGACCATCGGGGTGTGGGCGAGGTCTGGGCTCGGTTAGGCCTATCCCTACGCTCCAAATTTTCAGGGCGCGCGCGCATGTCAAATTGGTTAGTCGATACGACAATGTCCTTGTTTCTTGACAGACATATTTTCATCTACACTAAGTCTCGAGCCCCGAGAACACCTCTGAGGTGACGCGACCTACTCTGAACTCGGGATCGATCGTTATTTGGGGAAGTACGAAAACGTAACGACACCTGCAGAATAAGAGAGTCAAAACCCCTGAGCCTGAGACCCGTGTTCTCTTCCTCTTCTCCCGTTGTCTCCCTACTCTGCCAACCTACCTAGCGGCTGAGTTACCTGCACTTGAAGCTCTTTGAGGCTCTCTACCACTCCCTGTCCCTTCGGACCCCTCGACGTCAGGTACCCCAGTGTCTCAGCCTCCACTGAACCGTTGACTTGTTGTTGTTGTTCCTTTATTTACTCAGACGTGTCCTCGTAGAGCCCTACCCTTGTTCCTGACGTGGAAGGAAGGGTTGTCAGGTGACGTCTTGTCTCGTCTCTTCCTTGTAAGAAAGTCCTGGTGTCCAAGAGTCTCTTCCCGTCCTCGTCAGTCCGTCTTCCCGCTCGACCAGAACGTCCATAGCCTATGAGAGAAACCCCTGTAGGTCTTAATCCTGTGAATGAGTGGCAGGACGAACCTGGCTCATCGAAGACCGATGTTAAACAGACCTCTTTCTCTGTTCGTACCTGAAACGACGAGGAAGAACGACACACTCAGGTTTCGGATCATATCTATGGAAGAAAGAAACGTAAGACCTTCACTTCTGTAGGGTGCGTGGGTCCTACTCCTGGGTTAGGAAATGGACTTGATGTTCCAGAGTCTCCAGACTGTGTAAAAAAAGTAAATAAAAAATTTTGATCGAAATAAATAACCTCATATTAACAAAACTTTACAACGTAATCAAAGACTCCATGTTATTGGAATTAGTTGATATACATATGTATATAGGGGAGGGAGCACTCATGGGGAGGGAGAGGGGGTACGGTAGGGAGTCCCGTAGTGTCTCGCGGTGCGACTCGGGGGACATGAGGCGAGGGGGTACGGTAGGGAGTCCCGTAGTGTCTCGCGGTGCGACTCGAGGGACATGAGGCGAGGGGGTACGGTAGGGAGTCCCGTAGTGTCTCGCGGTGCGACTCGAGGGGCACGACGCGTCACCTCTTCACAGTACGCACCATCACCTAAATTCAGTCGTGATGAGAGAGTAAGCAGGGGGAGAGGGAAAGGGTGGAACACAGGTATTCAGGTAAGAGACGGAGAGATAAGGACGGGACTTTTATCCAAGTAGTCATGGTAGAAAGATCTAAAGTATATATAGTCAAGTCAAGTCAGAGAGTCAGAACAGACTAAGAAACGCTGGGGTACCTGACGTCGTGCGGTCCGGAGGGACAGGTAGTGGTTGAGGACCTCAAATGGGTTTGAATACACGTATCTCAACCACTACGGTAGGTCGGTAGAGTAGGAGACAGTAGGGGAAGAGGAGGACGGGAGTTAGAAAGGGTCGTAGTCCCAGAAAAGTTTACTCAGTCGAGAAGCGTACTCCACCGGTTTCAGAACCTCAAAGTCGAGGTTGTAGTCAGGAAGGTTACTTGTGGGTCCTGACTAGAGGAAATCCTACCTGACCAACCTAGAGGAACGTCAGGTTCCCTGAGAGTTCTCAGAAGAGGTTGTGGTGTCAAGTTTTCGTAGTCAAGAAGGTGAGTCGAAAGAAGTGTCAGGTTGAGAGTGTAGGTATGTACTGGTGACCTTTTTGGTATCGGAACTGACCCACCTGGAAACAACCGTTTCATTACACAGACGAAAAAGCATACGACAGATCCAACCGGTATTGAAAGTATATATATATATATAATTTTTTTTTGTTGTTATAAACGAGAAGAGGAAGACTGAATGAAGTGAGACATACTGTTCAGACTACGGAAGAGTGGGTTGGTCTAGACCACGGTGCAAGGGGACGGGTGAAACTGGAGTAGTGTAACAGATTTGGTGACTTGAGAGGCTAGTATCCCCTTCGACGGACCTTACAAGACGGAAGTGGTATGTCCGACTTGGGTCAGTAGTGAGGGGCCCCCCTACGGAAGGTCTTAGAGAGACTGCTTCGGCAGTACTTGGCGGGACACAGTAGTGTCCCTGTGTCCAGAGGGGTAGCGGGAGTGACATCGACACTAAGAGTAACTGACCATCGTAAACTACTTATGTCCAGACTTCAAGGTCCGACGTTCCAAGAACTGTCGCCATGGTAGAAACAGAGCGGGTACTGTAAGAAGAGTTAAGGACCGTATCACTGAACGTCGAGAAATTGCGAGACTTGGTAGACAGTACATTCCTTTACTCAGACCCACTGAGTCTCGGGTGGACCGGAACCGTGTCGGGGACTACGACTTCCATTGTTGACAAAACTCCTGTGGGTCATAGAAAGACTCGTGTCTTTAGGGCAGGATTTCGTTGCAGACCTGTCTTTATCCTGACCTTTGTCCTAATGGACTTGACTTTATTGACTGATTTTACTTGAAGTCACTACACGAATGGTCCTCCCGTTTCACTTCCTGGTGGGTCTGTTGTGGGTCACTACAGTGGTCGTCTAGCATGGCTAAAGAAGACGAAACGGTCTTCGGTCGTCCACTGTAACGATACTAGAAGTAGCATTGGACCCCTTTTCGTCACTTCTACCACTCGACTCCGACTCACAAGTCGTCGTGTATAAATTTACATGATTGAACTTCGTGTAATATAAAATTTCCTACATCTTTGGTTTCTCTTCAGAAATAATGACTACGCAGACCCATATATGCGCACACACACAAATATATAGTTGTCCAAGGGGACCACCGAGTCACCGTTTCATAGGCGGACGGTTCCAAAGCAGGGACTCAGTCCTTCTAGGGGACCTCTTCCTTCTCCGTTGGGTGAAGGCATAAGAACAAACCCCTTAAGGTACCTGTCTCCTCGGACCGTCCGATGTCCCGTACCCCAACGTTTCTCAACCTGTGTTGAATCGCCCATTTATTGTTGTTGTTTATATATATATTTATGTGTGACGACGACGACGACGACGATTCAGCGAACTCAGCACAGGCTGAGACACGCTGGGGTATCTACCGTCGGGTGGTCCGAGGGGGTAGGGACCTTAAGAGGTCCGTTCTTGTGACCTCACCCAACGGTAAAGGAAGAGGTTACGTACTTTCACTCTTCACTTTCACTTTAGCGAGTCAGTACAGGTGGAGAATCGCTGAGGTACCTGGCGTCGGATGGTCCGAGGAGGTAGGTACCCTAAACGGTCCGTTCTCGTGACCTCACCCAACGGTAACGGAAGAGGCTGTTTATGTGTATATACGTTTAGATATAAGAGGTGTGAGAAAAGAGGAACAAAATACTGATCAAGACTATCGTCCTGTAAAAAGAAGGAGTTCATTTTCCGGTATCTAAACCCCTTTGTAGTTAACCATGTCCAACTTTTTTTTTAGACGAACAAAAAGTTTCTCCTGACGTAACCTTTGACTACGCTACACTCGGTACATAAGTTTATTAGAACGGACCCGGTTGAGGGAAACGGTGGTGTAACGTTAAACTCAGGGACTTACGGCCACCAAACACGGTAAGTGACATTAATAACCTTGGGTGGATTGATCTGTCCGACTACAAGTCGATTTTGTTAGTTGTCGTCAGTCGTTAAGAACATCAATCTTTTTTTACCTTTATATTTCACTTCACAAACAAGTTCAATCTTGTCGGATTTTTCCTTTATAAGATTCTCGTACTGCAAGGGAAGGGGGGTTCTCCTGAAGTTTTCGGTCCCTTGTGTGTCGTCTTTCCTTCACGGGGACTTCCTCCTCTAACAACTCTTCCACGTGACACCTGGGGTCGAGGTCGACTGGGTCCTGACATGGAGGTCTTGTTTCTACTTGCACTTCTGCTGGCTGTAGCACCGGTCTCCCTGTCAGTGGCCCAGGAGTTGCAGGGTGACCTTGTCTTTGTCGTGTGTCCAGACGCAGGCGTAGGTGGTTGTGCCCTTGTGAGCGGGGAGGAGGAGGGCAGACTTGTGTTAACACTTAAAAATAAAAAATATTTGCGTCTGACATTGACCTGTACCGACGGACTTTGCAAGAACCTGGGTGGCTACTCATTTGTTAAAGTGAGGGTCCCAGAAATCCCCACGTTATTTCATGGAACTGCCTGTCGTTGTGGCTGACCCGGTCCTGGTCATTACGCTAACAGGAGAATTTTTTACCTACGACCCAATACAGCATGTAGAATCGAGATTTTGGTAGTAATAGACTTTGTCTTTCCAAATCCGTTCCCGGAAAGTCTGTATCCAGTGTAAATGTAAGACGGGAAGAAAAAAGAAATTACGAGTAGAATTTTGGGTAATGTAAAAAAAAAAGGAGGATGTCAAGTTAGAGAACATTTCACAAAAAGTCCTTACCGACCCAGACTTATAAATTTTGCTGCCACGCACTTCGGCAGACACAACCTTCCTCTTCGCGTAGTAAGTTAAAGACAGTCAAATTATGTAAAGTGAGTGCACAAATTTTCCGTTCGTGTGTATATAAAATAAATTTTTAAGTAAAAAAAGTAATTCCGAATAGGACTCTCGTGACTTCGTACCGGAAACCCACCAACTAAAATTATCGGATGCCTCTCTAGACATCAAACCTCGGACAAAGATACAATTGAATACGTCTTGGCGGATCACCGGAGCGCTAATAATAAAATTAACTTTAGAATTCTGAGGACCCCTTAGTACTTGTGATCACGGGTTGTACTTATTTTAGTCTCGTAGAAACTATGGGCCCGCTCCACCGTCTACTTCTCCGACACGATAGAAGTCAGCTGAGAAGTTTAGAAGGGTAGAAGAGACTAGATGTCAGTCGTCTCGGCAGGGGAATTATTTGTTTCCTTTCGTCTCTCTCTGGGAAACAGCACACGAGGTGCGGTTCCTGTGACGTTTGCCCGACGACGATGATGGTCCTACCTACACCCAAATTCTGTCTCTGTAAGAAGGTCATGGCACCACCGACCTGTTTGCACCAGTAAGGTCTTTCCTTCCCAACACCCTAATCGCTTGTAAGTCGTCGGAAGTCGACCGTAGAAACTTGTACATACTCTGAGTCTAAACCCTTTTTAGATTTCTTCCAAAAGCTGTACTAATATAAAGGTTTTTCCCCATGAATGAGATTGTCACGAATCAAGGGAAGGGAAAGCAACCTCTTTTACGACGTCGCTGTACTGTCGAACAATTTTGAAGACGAAAACCAATTCCGACAACACAGAAAACTCTTTAGTAAGACTATATGCGTTAGCACTCTGAAATAAAAATTCACCAAACTCCAGTCTCTTAAATCTAGAAATTCTTTAATCGTGACGCTGGTGGCTAATTACTCTAGCCTATAACAATACATTGTCTCGTGAAAAATGTTACGTGTACTTAAAGAATACACTATAAAGTAATGTACTATAATATTTCTGTCTTCACATTAAATTCTTGGAGACCTCCTCCCGTACCGTTGGGTGAGGTCATAAGAACGGATCTCTTAGGGTGCCTCTTTCCTCGGACCGACCGACGTCAGATGTCCCAACGTTTCTTAGCCTGTACTGACTTCCCTAACTCGTGAGTACGTATTAAATTCTTTGACCCTTTTTGTGGAGGGATGAGGGTCGCTCGAAATGGACTGTGGTCCGATTGACGGACTCCCCATGAGAAGAGTGACGTAAAAGTCTGAAAACTGAGAATACATACGTATGTATATATTTTTGCACAAACAAAAACTTTTGCACAAACTTAAAATTTTTAATACATTACGTCAAAACAAAAATAGAAGTAACTTGCAATACAAAAGGAATGTTGATCTATGATCTAGACTAAACAAATACAATTGGCGAGTGTGGCATAGGGTGACATGTTTAGACAGTCTTCAATAGTAAAATCCAAATGACTGATAGTTGTTACGACGGTACTTGTGCACATGACAGAGTGCCCTTTGCAGAACAAGACACGATTTAGAGGTTCTCTCCTTGACGACCCCGGACCTTCAAATACATAAAGGTGTAAATGGTCTCTAAAGGTTTTCTCGTTATTAGTTGTTGTAACCAAAGTTAGATGTTCACAAGGGTAAAGGAATATAAGACCGGGTATGAACTGAAATAGTCTATAAAATTAAATCTTTAAACTACTCACACTTTACATAGACTATATCGAAATTATAATTACTCTACTTTGTAAAATTATACATATTTACCACTCAGGGTACACAAGGAAACTTTTAACGGACAAGTATAAGAAACGAGTAAAAACATAAACCTATAATGATAACTACAAAACATCTTTAAGAATTAGATAGGACCTATGATTAGAAAACAGTCCCTACACTTAATATTTATAAAAGAGTCGAAATAAAAAAATTTAAAACGAATTATACAGGAAATAGTAAGTCTTTGAAAAGGAAAATATATTGGACTGGACGTTAAAAAAAAAGATATACCTAAAATGAAACACCAATTACAGTTCTTGAGATGTCGATAAGGTCCCAGTTTTCGTCTAAGAGGTACCAAATTTAAAACGAAAAGTATCAACCCAGAAAGTAACTAGACCTTAAGTAAAAACTCATGCGCCATTCCATCCTTAGAGTCAAAGACTCTAGATCTGTCAGTCAGTTAATGGCGTCGTAGTGACACCCGTCAGAATAGAAGCGGTGACTGAACACGATGAAGACAAAGTATATGTGTACCCAGAGAGGATCCCGAGACACGAGATAAGACATTCGGATTGAAAGATAGGGACATTACAATCCCCTTCGTGTGACTAACTTTGGCGGGTGGGACCGGTCCGTGGTATCATTGGTAAACGTACTCAACAAAATACTGTCCTCTAGGACTACTCCTTATACCTTGATTATTCGGTGGTGGTTGGTTTCTCAAGCCCTTTCCAGATTCCCTCTGTGGCGCACAGGCAGGTGAAGGGTCTTAGGGAGAGCGATCGTAGGCAGAACCGACTCACTACGCACGCAGTCGGTGGTCCTTTCTGAGACTTAATCTTGCTAACCAGTTTCTGGTGGGTCTTCGATTAGGGTAGTGGTATTTTGGGCTATAACGCTCGGTGCGCCGTCTCGTCAAGAGGGCCCAAGGGAATGGGATGACGAGAGGTGGACCCACGGGAAAGGGTATTTTAGAGAACGAAACAGTCGTGTAGACAGAGGAGCCTGTTAAGTAAAGACTCACAATCTGTTCTCGGGTCAAAACCCGGGACCTTCCCCAGACGGAAGGACGTTGTCATTGTCACTGTTGTGATAAAATGAATGATATCGAACGAAAAGGGGTAAAAACAAGTACGAATGGAGACGTGTTCCGTATAGTTAGACTAAATAACATTGTTTCGTCGAAGATGGTAAGAACCCGAAAAGACATTCAATGAAACCCAAGTTATGGTAATTGAAGACAAGAATAAAAACAATAAAAGAAGGAGAGTAAAAGAAGATAGAGTGAAACAATGAGACCAATATTAAATAACTAAACATATAAACCGTGTAATTATAGACTATAAAGAGATTGTACATGTACATTCATGTAAAGATAGATTAATGACTAAATATATATGGAACAGTCAAAAATACAATAAAATATTTGTTAAATATATTTACGAAACTCTAAAAGATAGTGTTTTTTTGTTAGAAAGGATTTTCCAAGTGTATTAACTCTTTAAATGTAGAGATTACTTGACTAGTACAAAAATTACAGACAATGTGTCAAAGAAGGAAAAAGGGGAAAAGGATTCTCGGGTAGACTCGACTGTAGGTGAGAGACAAGAGAGTCCGGTTCTCCAAAGAAAGAAAAAAGGAAGGCTTGTAGTTATGTCGGTTCTGGAGAGCAATAAGACGAATGAAGTCGGTAAGGAGATTCAAGTTCCCGACGTTAATTAATACGTGGACGGAAGTGAGTGACCCATAAACTACAACAAAGTAAATACAGTGACTTAACTTGACTTAAGCAGACGTTAGTCTAGACGAGTCTCCCGGACCCTTCCACAAGACCCGTTCGTCAGGGATTACACAGTTGACTGAGTAATTGAAGTCGGACTCAAAACCTTAAGAGTCACAGACGAGGGACCGTACCGAGTTTCCGTAGATTTTTCTAGGTAACAGGAGAAAGGTACACTGTAATTTACCTTGTGTGCCATCCCGAATTTCTTTGAGTAAATACTTACACCCTTGCATTTTGTCCCCCGACCCGGTTCACTAGAGATAAAGAGAGAGAGAGTTAAGGTACAAAGGTACTCGACCTCATAGTGACCTCCGATCTCTCCTCTAAAAGTTCACCATCCGTGGGAAACTTTCCGTCTTTCTTTACTGTAGGAGTAATCCGTGTGTAGTTTCCACCGTTGACCGACTCAACGACCATGGTGTGTGCACCTCTCGGACCCCCCTGCACTTACTCTGTCAGGGTGCACGTCGCTACGTTTGGTTTCCCGGGACTACACTTCCGTACGTTTGGCCAGGGTCGATACTCACTATTCCTTGCCGGACCACGGTCCGTCCATTCAGATCGAAATTAAGTTACGTCTCGTTGTCCGCTGTGAAAGTGTGGGAACTTGCTGGACAGCCATTACCCGACTGTACATTACCCGGGGTGACGACTTAGGACCGGGGTAGCAGATGAAGAAGGTTTGGGGATGTGTTACTAAAGTGGGGACATCAGACGTAAAATCTCAACACTCTGAGCTCTGTACGGGTATCTTTTGAAGTCACGCACTAAGGCCTCCTTCTAGGTGGGATTAGCTTGTCTCCCGTAGCGTCGGTGTAGGTCTTCTCACTGTCCGTTACAAAGAGGGTTTGAGAAAAACGGTCCTTTGATGTGAACGACAAAAGGGAAACACTCGAGAACATGGCGAGTAATCTCGACGATCCTTGAGTCGTGCGTAGGGCTTGAGTATTTCCTACGTTTCAAAAGACACTTTAGTCTGTTTAGAAGGAAAATAGGATCCTTAATCCTAAAGTTTTGAAGATGACGTTCAGGGGTGGGTGTGGGTAGTTTTAAGACTCAAGTGGATGACTGAGTGGTTCTTCGTAGGTTAAATGTAAAACACTTTCATTATAATGGACGTTAGTCACGTAGCCAAAGTCGATAACATAAAATTATTGAGCGGACCGTCGGAAAGTTAGACCTGTTATCCTCTACTCGAAAGAGTCAGGATCCGTTTAATTATTGTGGGAATGGTTTTCTCTTCTAAAACGTTCTCTTAGGACGAGAATTTATGACACGGACTTTCCGTCGTTACTCCATCGAACATTTTATCAATACCTCTAATAAGTGTGGTCAGTGTAGTGTTAATTTCCACTGAAGTGCGCCCCATACTTTTTGTCCTAAGTTTCACTCGACGATCCTTTCTTATTTGGGACGCCTTAAGTTTGGGTTCTTAAGAATGGAACAAAAGTAACTTTAATCGTTATTGGTGAGGATGTTTTTCCCAGTCAGGTTAGTACGTTGGGTCCTTATGTTTTTGTACTTATATCTAAGGTACGTAGACATATTTACTTTTTTTTATGCCAATAGGTAGTTTCGGTTACTTTCGTCGACGCCAGAGCAAGTTTCCTAAGGTCACGCACGAATGGCCGGGGTGTGCTACTTATTATTGCAGGGAGTGAAGGTGGGTCGGAAAGTTCCTGTCTTGAAGTTTGTTACGGTCGTAACGTAACGGGTGCAACAGTTTCAATTTCAAGGCTCCTAAACGGGACACCCAGTCTTTCTCCTTAAAAGGGGCACTATAAGACGACTCTTCGTGAGACTCCGTCATAGATATTGAGAGAGGTGAGAACCCACGTTGCACATGGCCCGTGAACCTTCCCTCCGATCCACTACAAGCTAATGATTAAGTATTGTTACGTAGTCGTACAATCTTAAATAATACATGAATTAATAATCCATTACCCCTCCACAAGAGTTGGGGTTTCCTGTTTTGTGAGACACTGATGATCGAGGTCTCCCAGACGTTACGAAACCCGATCAGGACCAATATGGCCCCTGGCCAATCTCGAACACGTCCTTTCG
This sequence comes from Capra ibex, assembly GCA_006410555.1. Taxonomy (NCBI): domain Eukaryota; kingdom Metazoa; phylum Chordata; class Mammalia; order Artiodactyla; family Bovidae; genus Capra; species Capra ibex. The sequence continues at coordinate 3,691,879 of SJYO01048061.1, read as the reverse complement.
GAATGTTTCCCCGCGTCCTCAGACCTACACTTAAAACCTTATCAAAATGAAATCTTTTGGAAAGATTTTCGTATCTAATGTTTAAGACGACAATCATGTCTTTCACATTTTACTCAACTCAAACCGGTGAACTAAAATAAGAAACAGTAGTGCCCTCGTCGTTCGACACTGGATCGCCACGAAACCCCCAGGACCCCCACCATACCTCGGACACCTGAAATAGAGAGTAATTGAGGCTCTCTGAGTTGTCTGTGATGAATGTCTGGGGTCACAACAAATGTGGGCGTCAATTGCGGACTAAAGATTTTGACAAACCGGGGAGATAAGATCCACACACACCCCCGTAAGACCCGTCACAGAGTAAAGGACAAATAGACTGTGAAAAGAGTGATTATAGAGATGATGTGACGTAAGGGGTGGGGGTGGGGGTGGGGGATAAGTAATGTCCAGAATCGGTTGTCAAAGTAATTGTCTTCTTTTAAAATCACAAAAAAGGGGAAAAGACTCCAATAAAATTTATTAATTTTATAAATCTGTTGATGTGCGAACTTTTAGGACTGATGGCAGTGTAAAGGACCTAAACTACTTAACTCGAGTCCTACTGACTTAACTCATCTGGTTGACTTCGGATCGAGCTGATATAAAACTATTAAAAAGAAAAAACGATCGTGTAAATAGTTTTCAATTGGAAGTATCCTCCGGTTGTGAGAACCCCCTTAGACCAAATCATAAAAAGATGGTCTCTGTCAGTACTCTATATGAAAATATTCAAAAAAAAAAATTACGATTTATACACCCTTAGATTTTTCTTTTGTATTTTGACTCTGACTGAACAAAAATTTCCAAATCTCGACTAACCATATAGTCGAAAAAAAGATACATCATTTTTTTTTTTCTTTTTTTCGGGGTGAGTCTTTATGTGTAAAACCCTAAGACTAAACATGAAAAATTCATACTTTCATGTCCGTATAAGAGAATCTAAAAAGGTTGTGAAAAGAAAACCCGCAAAGTTAATTTAAATTATATAAAATATCGTCTGTCCTCGACATTCCTAAGATGTCTACGGTCTTAAAAGAACTTATTCCTAAACCTTTGTGTGTGTGTGTGTCTTGTTTCACTCAGGCGAGAGCCTAGACTACAGGTTGAAAGAATGGGTAGGTAAAAGAAATACATTCTTCAAGATTCGCCTTAAACGTCGTTGAGTTCGATGATAATATAAGATTTAGAAAATCTTCAATCTTATACAATTTTATATGAAAATCCGATTTTGTTCTTTTTATTTTACCTTCTAGTATCTAAATTTAATGACCTTCTGATTTATTGTAAAATTTTCAGAGTCAAAGTTAGTATATGCGATAGACAAATGCGACACAAGGACTATGATTTTAATCTTTCAAACTCTGGAGTGGTTGTCCCCTGAAGTTGTTTGGGGTTCGTGTTAGGTAATAACAGTCAAAAAGACACCAGGAAAACAAAAGAAAAGACCAATTAAAGATTTTCGAATATTAGGGGACTACAACCCTTTCTGACTTCCGTTCTCGTCTTCAGTCGTCTCCTACTCTACCAACCTACCGTAGTACCTGAATTGTCTGTACTCAAACTCGTTTGAGGCTCTATCACTTCCTGTCCCTTCGGACCACACGACATCAGGGGCCCCAATGTTCCTTAGCCTGTGTTGAATCGCTGACTTGTTGTCGTTTAGAACAGGTAGGTTTTACTTCTTAGTCAAGACTGAGTGTTAGACCAGTCAAAACATTGGGGACCACTGTTTACGAGGTTCCTAGGGTCCAGTACTATTCCTCTCAACAGGAGGGGAGCCTTCTACCTCTACGGAACCTCCTCTCCTTAAATCGGAGACGGGACCCTACACTTCCACGTCGCGTACCATGACAGGTCTTGCCGTGGACCATAGACGGTGTAGAGACGGAAAATGAGATTTCTGTAGGCTTTGAACGTGAAGAACCTTACGTCCGAAGATAAAAAACGGAACGAGAAACCATTGTCGGGAAACTTAAGTGAGTCGGACGTTGGGAGATTGGAGACGGAGCGGGAAGGGAGGGTGGACGGGCACCGAGGAGGGGGAAGGTGGACGGATTAAGGATAGGTGGGAAGTCCTCACTTGACTCACAGAAGAGAAAAGCCAGGAAGAGGAACCAGGTTAGTACGAGACCCAATCCACGAAGAGGACGGTGACGGTAACCTGGGAAGCGAGATCTTAGTTTCCGACTATATGGACGGAAAATAATAGAAATCGGACTATTAGTCGATCTCTTTGACTTTTCAATTTGGAGCCCTGGAGGGACCACCAGGACACCAATTCTTAGGCGGACGGTCACGCCCCTTGTGCACAAGCTAGAGACTAGGCCCTTCTAGGACGTACGACGCCACAAAGACTCTGGGAAGCGGTGTTGATGCCTTGGGTGCACGAATCTCGGGCACGAGACGTTGCTCTCTCCAGGTACGTCGCGTTGAGCTCTTTCGCGGGCACGCCGTTCCTTCTGGGTCGTGTCGGTTTTTCTCGATTTAGTTGTTACTTTTTATGTTTGTTTTTTGAATTCGGAGTTCCGGGGAGGAACCGGTTCCGGGGAAGATTCTAAGTCCTTCCCGGCCCCTTCGCTCAAACGTATACGTGTACAAAGACAATTTAAATTGTCTCGTTGTGACAAAATGTGAGAAAAAGAATCTCACGTATGGGTTTAACAACCTCCGAATCTGAGGTCTCTGTAGACTAGAGAAAGAGGATCTTATATAGTGTCACACTAGACTTTAACGGATCTCCATTTGAAGACCACTTGAAGTCCACTTAAATCCCCGAATAGATACGTCGTAATTTTGGAGTCGTATAGCATAATTTGATAAAATTAAAATAAAGGACAAGAGGTGATCTGAAGTTCCAAAATTCCCAGCCTTTAGTATCGAACAGGGGTCACTGTCGTATCATGGACCTCTTCTCATTTGTTATTTATGTAAATAACGTTTTGACTCGTGAAACAACTGAAGAGAAAGTACGTAAAGTAAAAGGATTTAGGGTCTAGAGACGAATGTTGTTTTATATGTTATAAATATTATATATACAAATTAGGAAAAGTGGTTCCATTAAAAATAGAGTAGTTCAGGTTCACTAAGTCTTCTTCTACTTACATAAGGAGACTTCTCTCTTACGTCTTTGGTCTGACGGAGGACTTAATCGATGACGTATAAATATAGGATTAATATTAATAGTTTTGTAAGGAGATCCGGTTAAGACTCTATACAATAAAAGAATTAGTATTTAATCGGTTATATTTTAATGTTTTTAATGTCGACGATTGAGAACTACTCTAATAGTGTCATTCTTTTATACACTTTTGAAATTGCCAATGTTCAACTGTAAATAAACTACTTTCTAAATATAAAGCGATTTTGAGTGGGTTCAACAATATAAGACTTGTTTACCCTTTTTGATAACACTATTACAAGTTCTCTACAGAGAGACAAATACGAAAATTTTACAGTAACTTGAACTTCAGGAATTATCATTGAACGTATTTTGTAATGTAAAGTTAATCGACTAAAATTTTAGTATCTCTCGACCAAAATACCTTGTTCCACTTGTGGTATCCCATGGTGGTCTTTACCGAATGAGAAGAGGGTTATGATGGAAAGTTACATAATATAAGGGAAGGACTGTAGAATGTACCTACGAACAATCAAGTGAACTCGGTACAGGCTGAGACTGGCGTACCTACATCGAGTAATCCGAGGAGATAGGTACCCTGAAAGGTCCCTTCTTATGACCTCACCCAACGGTAAAGGAGGAGGTCCTCCAGAAGGACTGGGTCCCTAGATTAGGTGCTGGGGACGTAACCGTCCGTCCAGGAAATGGCGAGCCCCTCTAAGATTTTTAAAAACCGGTGAAAAGTGATATACTACTCGGAGTCAGATTTTAAGGATGAGGTAAGTTTGGACATGGTCCTAGGATGAGAGTCGTCGAGTTCGGACTGTTCACCAGACTCCTTTCTTTTACTTCCACCCGGTGAGACCAGATGAGGAGGGTATACCACTGGCGGGCCAAGAATGGTCTGCCCCACCCTAATCGACCTGAATCTCTGCACCCCCGGACAGAACACATAGACTGAGACGACCGGAGACAGGGACCCGGGAAAGAAGAGTCGTCAGTGACAAGAAAGTGCCTCGAGTAAAAACACAAGGGTTCTTTATAAGGTGCAAAATTAGTATTTGGACCAGGAAATTGTGGACAGGATGCATGTCTACGACCTGCGTAAAACAAGACCTGCTGGCCTATTTTGCAGACTCAGTGGGAAGGACGGAGGACAGAGGGAGTAGTGGTAGGGGGTTGAGTCCTTCTAAGGAAAAGTTCCGAAAAAAAAAAAAGGGGGTTTATGTTTGGTTGGTGAGCTCAAGTGTGGGGTTGGTGGAGGACATAGGTCGAAAACATGAGTCCCGGTGGTAGGCCGACGGGAGTGGTGGGGTGACGGTCCCTGGTCTCGTGAGACCTGCTTAGAGACGAGGTCTGGGTCCACCGTGATCACCATTTCTTGGACGGACGGTTACGCCTCTGAGTTCTCTGTCCCCAAACTAGAGACCCAACCCTCCTCCTTTACCGTTGGGTGAGGTCATAAGAACGGACCTCTTAGAGTACCTGTCTCCTCGGATGTCAGGTGCCTCACCGTTTCTCAGTCTCTGCTGACTTCGTTGAATCGTACGTTCGTGCGTACGGGGTCTCGGGGACTCTGATGAGTCGGACGACCGGGACGGAGTGTACAGGGCAGGGTCCCTTCGGTGTTATTTCCGAGGGACGGGGTCGAGAGGGGTAGAGAGACGGACGACTAAGTGGGCCACGAAGGGGTGCACCAGGGGACACTACAGGATACGGGGAGGGGACGATGTGGTCCTTGATATTCATCGTTTGATAGAAAAGAAAAAGAAAAACTACACGTAGTAAAAGTTTCAGCAATAACTTAAGCAATGGTATAACAAAGACGAAATACAAAATCAAGAAAAACCGGGGCTCCGTCCACCCTAAAATCGAGGAGTCAGTCCCTGGCTCAGACGTCGGGGACATGACCGTCCTCCTCTTTTCGGTCGGGGACCTGGTGGTCCCTTCAGGGTCTGATAGAAAGGTCCCCATTAAGAGAGAACTAGACAACCGAAATGATTATAGAGTTATAAGAAAACAAAATTCATTACTCAAATAATAACACTAAACTAAAACCGACACGATCCAGTCCGAAAAGAGGTCAACACCGTCCGTCCCAATGAGAGGCCAACGACACGTCTCCGACGAGTGACGCCGCCGAAGAGAACGTCACCTCGTCGCCGAGATCCCGTGTGTCCGAAGGGACCAACGTCGTGTCCCCGAGTCGCCACACTACGTGTCCGTGTGCCGGGACACGTCGTCCGAAGGTCGTTCTTCCGAGTCCAGTCCGCCGGGAGGACGTCCCTACTGTACCTAGAGGTCTTTGTGGTCTGATGGGCCAGGGTGGTCGACCGCTCTTCGTCGAACGGGTGTTCTCGGAGAGAAGAACGGCACGGTTAGAGACTATCGTCGACCAGGAGGGCCCCCACGAGTGAACTGGACCCACCCCTCGTGGGTGGTGGAAAGGGGTGTCACTACCCTCGACTTCGGTGTCGTGAGAGACGAGAACTGAAGAAAGTGATGGTACTACAGTAGAAACTCACGTCGCCAAAGGAAATGTCTTCGACCTATTACCTCCACCTCTTACAAAATCATTCAAGAGGACCCTAACTCGATCAACCAGAAAAAATTTTGCAGTCTTATGAAATAGAAGATCACTGGAGTCGGGCTCTGAAATCGGTTTTAAGGTTTTGTCGTCCTCGTTTTTGTTTTTGTTTTTGACTACAGGACTATATTTATTTAATAAATTCCATATTATTACTCAAAATTAGAGTGTTGTTTTATTTGCAAAACACGAAGAAATTAAAAAATACCATTACATTGAATCTGCCGAAAAGATCAATTGTGACCCCATTTCTATAAGGGTACACGATATGTGAAGAGATGGGTACGAGTTCGGAATATAGGTTTTAATTAGAGAAAAGGGTATCAAGAGACCATAATCTTTTTTGGTTATATTTAACATAACTTAACAAATACTTCCACTTAAAGTATAATATCCTTACGGTTTCGTCCATTACTACTCAGGATTCCCATGTTGACCCACTTTGCGATAAGGAAAATTTCCCAAAACTGTAAATCATCTCTTATAGTTAACCTGTTTTCGTCTCGTCAACGAGACCAAGTGAGTAATAAGATTCTCTATTTTTACTTTATTTCTCTTTTGTCTATTCCTAAATTTTCCTTTTTACTTCAACTGTCTCGGGAGTCACATAGTCACTTCGTCTAACTCTCTAGGGTAAGTATCAACAATCCTTTTACCTACTCTTGTTTCCATGGTCTATGAAGGCCGAAACTACATTTACGAAATTTTTGAATAAATTTTTTTTGTTAAAAAAAAATCTCTCTATGTTAGTACAATGACTAATAAGGGAAGGTCCCAAAGTTATTGTTTTAGGAAGTTTCATTTACCCAAAATTTTAACTTGATCGAAATACTAAGTCCGAAGAGATGTTGACAATAGTCTTGTAGTGTAGAAGGAATTTCTATACTTCAGTCCTACTCCAATCAAAACTAAACTAATTGTAATAATTTTTAAAAATTTAACCAAATTAATTTTTAATTATAGACTTGTTCAAACTACCTTTTAGAAAAAAGAAACTTCGGAGTGATTAAAAATTTTAGAAATAAATAAATAAAAATAACTTCATTCCAACTAAATGTTACAACAAAGTCCACATGTCGTTTCACTAAATATATATATATATATCGTATATATAAAAGATATAAAATGTATATTAAGATATATTTTATAAAGGATATATAAGAAATATATTAAGATAGATATTATATAAGATATACATTAAGAGAGATATATCTTATGTGTATAAGAAAAAGTCTAAAAAAAGATAATATCGATAATATTCTATAACTTATATCAAGGGCCACGAGATGTATGTCGTCCAGGAACAATAAATAGATAAAATATATATCATCACACATAGACAATTAAGGTTTGAAGATTAAATAGGAAAGAAGGGAAAAGCGGAAACCATTGGTATTCGACCATAAGATACGGACACTCAAATAAGGACCAAACATTTATTCAAGTAAACATAATAAGTCAATCTAAGATGTCAATTCACTATAATGTACAATGAACAGAAAGAGATAGACTGAATAAAGCGAATCATGTTATTCGAGATCCAAGTAGGTGCAACGACGTTTACCGTAATAAAGGAAGAAAAGATATTCAGAGTGATTAAAAATTTCATACTTAAGTCTATGTGTGAAATTCCATAACCTTTCTAAAACGTCACTAAAGTAATCAAAGTACTTCGTTAGACCCTGAATTCACATAATGAACGAGAGAATAAATAAAATCAAAACATAGGCTGACATTAGGTTACGAAACGGAACGTAATGAAAATTCATTGACAAATGAAAGTCAAAGTACGGTATAATACGACGAAATTTTGGAATATGATATCTATGGGTATGTATTGTACCTATCTGGTTCTTCCGTAATACGATTCACTTACATAGTCTGTCTCTTTCTGTTTATGACGTATGATAGTGAATATGCACCTGAGGTTTTCTCGTTTTGTCTTGTTTTGGTGACTGGGGGTTACTTTCAGAATCCTTTTTCTCTAGTCTGAGTACTGATGGTCTCCGTCCCTACCGACCCGCCCCGTCCCTCACCTCCTTCCATCCGTCTCCATGCTTGAAGGTCAAGATTCCATTTATTTATGATCCCTACATTACACGTTATACCCCTGATATCAATTGTGACGACATACTGTGTGTCCCTTCGACAATTCTCTGATCTAGGACTGAAGAGTAGTGTTTCTCTTAAAAAAGAAAAAGAAAGATGACTCAGATATACTCTACTTTTCATTTCACTTTCAACGAGTCAGTACAGGTTGAGAAACGCTGGGGTACCTGACATGTCAGGTACCTTAAGAGGTCTGGTCTTATGACCTCACCCATCGGAAAGGGAAGAGGTCCCCCAGACGGGTTGGGTCCGTAGCTTGGGTCCAGAGGGAGTAACGTCCACCTAAGAAATGGTCGACTCGGTGTTCCCTTCGGGTATACTCTACTACCTACAATTAATTTGGATAACACCATTAGCAAAGTGTTATGTACATTTAGTTTGGTAGTATGACATACGGGAGTCGAATATATCACTGTACACCGTTAATAAAGAGTTATTTTGACCCCGCCCTTTGGGACTACGACTGTTTATACCGTAAAAAGTCCTATAAAAAGACTATACGAATGGTTTGTGCCCCGTGGGTTTTAGGTCCAAAAAAGAGAGGTCCAGAATTAAAATTTAAATTCAAGAACCTGTGTGAGTGTAATTAAGACTTATAAGGTAATGTTAGAAGGATTTTGTCCCCTTTTTTTTTTATTTTCCTACTTCTCTCCTTAGACCAATCTTTTGCTTAAGTCTTTTCTGTTTTCTAGTCGTTGTGAAAAATATGTCTTGTTGTCTCCAGAAAATAGATTGTTGTGTCTACACGTGTCGCTGAGTTGATCATCACTATTTCTGAAGTCTTTATTCGTCCACTTTCAGCTACGACTCTGACAAATCGTTCACCGGTCATAATTATTCACTTGACTGTAAGAAGGTTCCTCTCTATGTTTATCGGTTACTCGTGTACTTTTCTACGAGGTGCCGTAATCAGTACTTTCACTTTCAGCGAGTCAGCACAGGCTGAGAAACGTTGGGGTACCTGATATGTCAGGGACCTTAAGAGGTCCGGTCTTATGACCTCACCCATCGGAAAAGGAAGAGGTCCGCTAGAAGGGTTGGGTCCCTGACTTGGTCCCAGAGGACGTGACGTCCACCTAAGAAATGGTAGACTCGATACTCCCTTCGGGGGTAATCGGTACTCCCTTTAAGTTTAGTTTTGGTGTTACCTCTTGGTAAAGGATGAGTGTTTCTTCCGACATTAGTCCTTCAGTTTGTTACTGTTCGAAACTACTCCTGCTCGTCTTTAAGATTAGGAATATGATCTTAAGAGTTTGTGACGACCACCCCTACCCTTGACCGCGTCAGTGAAACCCTTTATCACACCGTCCAGGAATTTACTAATTTGACTCTCGATAGCATACTTGGCCTTTGAGAAGAGGATCTATAGCTGGGTTCTCTTTACTTTGTATATAGGTGCACGTTTAAACATGTACTCACAAATATAGTAATAGTAGTATTTGTCGTAAGAAATATCAACGGGTCACCACCTTTGTTAAGTGCACAGGTAGTGACTTGTTTAAGTATTTGTGCACCATATAGGTGTGTTACCTTATATTGAGTCGGTATCCTTACTATGTCATGAGTATCTACGATGTGATACCTACTTGCGACTTCTATGCTACGGTTCACTTTCTTCGGTCGGTAGTCTGTAGTGTACAATGTGCTAAGGTCGACCTTGGTACCGCAGTTGTCGTGCTCGAAGTACCGGAAATTTACGCTCAACATACTAGGTTTACAACGCCCATACATCAAAGGAGAAAAGGAACTCGAACAGAGAAAATGTCTTCACTTACCTTCTAGGTTCCGTCTTGGACCTATGGGGGAAGTTGGTGTGCCGAGTGAACTGGAACCGCAGAATACACTCCTGATCTTTTCTTGAGCAAGACAATGTTTCTGGATCTGGAACGAAGTGATGTGGCTAAAGAAAAGTCAACAAGACGACCGAGAGTTTCCGGAAACATTTCCGATTCGAAAGAATCTGAAAGGAAGGCTCGAAAGGTGTTTCCGGAGTAACAAGACCCTTTTTCCTATGTACGGACCACCATAGACACACAGACAGGCAGGTGGCACACAGGAACTGGGGATATGTTCAGTGGTGGAAAACTCGACCACTATTCATCTGTCACAATTTAGTGTTCCGAGAATCCGGTAATAATAAGACGACTCAGTAGGTTCTAAAGATGTCCTAAGTAGAACTTTACATCAATAATAGAAAGACCGGAGATAAGTCCCGCCTGGATTTTATAGGGACGGAAGGAATGTACTCGGGCACCTGATTACGTAGTCGAGTAATAATGACGGAAGCAAATCGGACAAACCATGTGGTACTGGAAAAATGGTACAAAGAAAATCCAGAAGAGTACAAATAGTTTCAAGGGTCTTGGAGACCGCTCACCTAAATTTACTTCGTCTTTGGAACACTTTGTTGAATTCCAGACGGACTGGAATCGGACAGAGAAGACGATGCGGAGAAGGACTTTTAGAGCAATTGTACTGACTATTGCATAGACCTGTTTCTACAATGGACATAGAATATTGCTAAACTCTCGATAATTCGAGATACTAGCGACAGGTCAACGATTCAACACAGGCTGAGAAACGTTGGGGTACCTGACGTAGTTCGGTCCGAAGGGACAGGACGTGATAGAGGGTCTCAAACGAGTTTGAGTACAGGTAACTCAGTCACTACGGTAAGTTGGTATAGTAGGAGACAACGGGAGAAGAGGAGGACGGGAGTTAGGAAGGGTCTTAGTCCCAGAAAAAGTTATTCAGTAGAGAAACTTTGTCCACCGGTCACATAACGTCGAAGTCGAAGTCGTAGTCAGGAAGGTTACCTATAAGTCCCAACTAAAGGAAATCCTAACTAACCGAACTAGAGGAACGACAGGTTCCCTGAGATTCTCAGAAGAGGTTGTGGTGTCAAACTTCCGTAGTTAAGTCACGAGTCGGAACAAATAACAGGTCGAGAGTGTAGACATGTACTGATGACCTTTTTGGTATCGAAACTGGTATACCTGGAAACAGCCGTTTTACTACAGAGACGAAATATTCCACGACAAATCCAAACAGTATCGAAAAGAAGGTTCCTCGTTCGCAGAAAATTAAAGTACCGACTCTCAGTCATTCGAAATATTAGTCTTCAGAGTTTTATATTGTCACCAATGTCATTATATTTTAGATATAATCTATCGGTATAAACGACCTTTATACCTTTATTCATCATGTCAGTCGAGACTATCGTGTAAAATTACCTGAATTCCGTAATAAAATGGATCTACCTTCTCCCTTATGAGAACGATCAAATATGTAGTCGTCTTGACCCAAGTGAGGTAATTGGATGAACATTATCGACCGTCCTAAGATTCTCTTACCCTGTCTCCCGGCACGTCGTCTCTAACCGATTAATAATTGGTTTGAGATGGGAGAACAGATGTCTTATGTGGTGAGTTCATGTGTGGTATCCAAGGGAAGTCGGGTCCCTCCGATGTGGAAAAGGTCACCCTGTACCCCTCGTCCCTTCAGTCTCCACGATGAGGGTCCGAGTCGGGTAACAGGAGGCTCTCTACAAAAAGACAAGGATTGATGGTCGATGTGTCTCTTCAGAAACTTCTGTCGTTTCCCACCCCTGTGTCCTGTCTTCTTTGTACTCTGGACCGTAGCAGTAGGCCTCCCGTCGACAGACTTAATAAGTTGTACGTTGTGTAAGTAAAGTAATGCAAGTCGATGACTGTATGCCCCCGACAAGGTCGAAAGAGGGTCTTGTAGCCGGTTTCTTTCTCTTTCTTTGCTCGTCTCCCTTAAGGGACCGTCAGGTCGCCACTTCTGAGTCACGAAGGTGACGACCTTCGGGTCCAAGTTAGGGACCAACCACTTGATTCCGAGGTGTTCGGAACACAGTTCCGGTTTTTTCTTTTCTCGTCTCAGTTCTCGTAAGTTCGAACTCAGAATCAACAAAAGTACCCCCTCTGACACCCTTCGTTTCTCTATTACGCCCCAGGACTGAAGGATTACCTCCTTACCTATTCAGTATTCTCCCCCTGACCTTCAGTTTGAAACGGAAAATATAACCCCCTCCCCCAACGACAAACAATTATACTCACAGTCCAGTGACGTCTCCGTCCTAAGTCAATCCCTTCTTGATTTCCTTTCAAAAGTGTACCTTAGACCCCACAGATGTGGCTTCTGTAGTTATCACCGACCTGAGACCTTATCCACTCCTCTCATCCTAACTCTCAGTCTAACTCCTCCTACGTGAACTCTACGCAAAAGTAGAATATTTGGAAGTGGGTGGTCTTCTCTGTGTGGAGACGTTTCCCTCAGGTGCCTTTCTCATAGGAATCTCAAGACAAGAGTACCCTCGGAGACGTGCAAATGGGTCCCTACCAGGGTCTAAAAGTAGGGGTTTCTGTCTTTCCTGTAGAATGGGAAGATTATTACAAACCTAGTAACGTAAACCGGTCAAAAGGTCGTTTTTCAACTTGAGGTTTTGAACGTTTTTGCTCGTAATTCCAGTCGTTCTCTTACCTCTGGACTTTCTTTACCCACTCTATCGTTTAGAGAAGTATTATACAAATATTTTGCTATCCAAACCAAACTCGTGACTATGCTTGTCCTGAAAAGTCTTTTGTACCCCGTTATAAGTCAGAAACCTACAATAGAAAATTACAGAGGGGGTGTCCAGTAAGTTAATTGGACTGACATTGCAATTGTTCTCCTTTAATTGTCCAAACCGTAAAAATCCTATTTTTGTGTGCTGAAAGTGTATTCTTGTGTCCGATTCCATAAAAACTATACTCAACCTGGTAAGACTAAAACTTTAGTTGTGCAACGAAATAAAATAACTTACCTTGTTTCCTTTTTGCCACTTTATTAAGAACAAAAGGGGTAAAGGAGTTTTACCTAAGTACACAGACGATCGTCTCGGATTCATCTCCCTGACACCGAAGCGAAAGAACCCCCGGGGTCTCGACTCCCGCACGCTTCCAGGGCGTGTGTCTCCCACACTCTAGTGTGTAAGAACTTGTCGTTTAGACCACCAACTGACGGCGCGGGAGACGACCTACTGACAAAACCAGAGTCGTCTCTTTCTCCGTTTGTCACTTGTGCGGTGAGTAGACGCGACCGACTTAGTAGGTTTGTCTAGAGAATTTCTATGGTTTTAATGCGTCTCGGCAAGAGACCTAGTTCTGAGTTTGTCTGGTAAGCGATTTGAGATAGTCCCAACTTTCCACGTGCGTGCGAACGACAGTCCTTTTAAGTGACGCGATAAGACAAAAGGGAGTCAAGGTCGACACCCTTTTCGGTGTCACAGTACCAATATCACGTTTTTGTGTTTTGTTTTAACTTAAAATTTGTGTCGAAAACTTTTTTATAATCGTAGACAATTATAGACGGACATCCTTGTATTATTGGACAGAAATTTTATGGAATCTTAGTTGGGGTTGATGTCGACAAGAGAGTGATATCCACACAAAGATCGTTCGTTCTGTGTTTTGTTCGAATACATTTAGTGAAGGACAAAAGGCACGTGTGCGTCTGGAGTTGTAATTGCTTTTCTTAGGACACAAGGGAGGGGATATTCCGTTTCGAAGAAGAAATTGTCTGACACTCGTTTCTCCGAGAAGGAGTAACAAAATAGACACCAAGATGAGAATTTTCTGGGATTTAGTTAATAAACGAGTTAATTCTTAATGTAAAAAGAGGAGTCAGTATAAAGATTCATAAGTAATGACATACAACTCCAATGAATTTCGTTCCGTGTGGACGTACAATGTCAAAACTTCTCGACAAAATACAATCGGGAGGTTTCTAGTTCCACTTTAAAACACGATATACTCAAACCCCTGTGTCTTTTACTCTAATACTCGGGTCTGGACACTTGAGGATAATAGTAAACACTTCAACTACCACAACTTAAAAGAAGAATTAAAGGTCTAAGTCGTTGATTTTGGGTCGCATCTTGAATCCCAGTTCTCAATCCTCACCTTCACAGTTGTCATGATCGAGAAACCTAAGAACAGGTAACATGAAAGGTCTCCCGAAGGGAAATTAAATGATATATTTACAACCGACTTAATTTATGTGATCATTCGGTCTTCGTAGGTCCACAGTTCAGAAACTTATACACAACACAAAAAGATCATGGAAATATTAGAAGCCCGTCATTTGTTTTACAATCTGACTTGGGACTACTCGTTCGGAGTGAAGTAGGGAAGTAAACGATGTCATTCTCGACCTGAGACACTGGTCTTCGTTTCCCACTGACATTGTATGGTCTTTTTAAAGGAATTTCGGCGACTTTTCAAGAGCTTGTTGGAAGGAGTAGACTCCGTGGTCGAACTTATATGCGTCACCAGCGTCCGTCGCCTCTTGGTCATTGTCGACTCGAGGTCTGAGGCGTCCGTGCAAAACCCCGTAGGTTGTTTCTTTATAGTTCGAGTGGACCTCTCTTTTTTTTATTGGAGGTCTTAAATACGTTAAATAGGAGAAAATAGATGCAAATGACACTCGATTGACCGGTGTTCAAAGGAAATCGTCTCTAAAGTACCCAGTACATCCTGTTCGCAAGTGACCTACATTGAGTCGAGACACCTGAGCTAGGTCTGGACACTCGTCGGGGATTTCTTCAGTAGTCCACAAACGTCCTTACTTTATCCCACACCCCTGTGTCCATGGAGGACGGGGAAGAAAATTGTATACGTGACCTCCGAGGTATCTGTAGTCGTCCTATCTTTAAGGAAAGTAGTTCCTATGGTTTGGAGTGTGAACTGACTTATGAATGATAAAACAATTACTAGATTTGCACGATGTACGATTGTCACTATTAAAACAAACAACACAACCTTCTCTGTAACTAAAGTACGGAAGAGCCTGTTTGTCTTTCTATCTTTAAAGAATGTCAAGAGATGACACCAAAAGGGTAAATCAAAAAACCCTCCACCGAGGTGACGTACCGTACACCCTACAATCAAGGAACTGGTCCCTACCTTGGGTACGGGGGGACCTCACCTTCACGACTCAGAATTCGTTGACCTGACGGTCCCTTAAGGTGGGGGAGGGGGTAAATCAAATTTGTCTGTGAACTTACCAATGGGAGAGACCGGACCATAAAATAAAATAAGGACCACAACCTTAACCTTCTCACCAGGTTGGTATGAGATAATTAAAAGTCACTATTCTCTGAGTAACTAGTTAATATACTACATCAATAAAAAATCATATCCACGGTATTCTTAACACCGCACGTTTGATCTAAACTATAGAATCTGTAGTAATTACGTACAGAAAACGTATGTACTTACATCAACTACATAGACTTGGTATAGGTACTTATAAAAATTACGAAAAATAAATCTAAAAATGTACCTTCGGTAAAAAGACGGAGATTATCTGACACTGAGATGAATTCTTGAGTCAGTACCGTCGCCTTGGAGACACTGAGTGCATAGAGTGAGAATATGGTTCTTTACTTCCGTTAAACTGTTTTAGTAAGGTAAAACATAAATCCTTAATTGGCTTCTGAATGTTCTATATATTTATACAGGTAATGCGGTGGTTTCAGGGACTACTGTCGTCAGCCTCACTTTTTATCCGGTAGACGGTATTAGAAGTCTAATTCGAGTTACGAGTACTTATAGTGTTTGTGTATGAGCCGTTAGACTTTACCAGTCTTCCGTCAGACCAGTGGTACTTACGTTTTTAGTATCCAGTCGCAAAGAGGCGACTCGACTCTCCACTCTATGCCGTCGTCATGGACGTTTCATCCACACACGTAGTGAGAAGCTTTCCCCCTAAGCTTGTAGTACCTCTACGTCCTCGTCTACCAATGCTACTAGTACTGGGTCAGGTCCATTCAGTGGTTCGGGTCATTCAGTGACGGCTTCTGGCTTGTTTTCACTCTTTACGTTTGGGAGACTTTTTTCAGCGACTCTCAGTGTCTACTACGAAGACACTCAGATCTTTGCAACTGACCGTAAAATTTTTACTTAGAGGTCGACAGATAAAGTATAGTACTATGTCTTTGTTTTATTTTAAAATTTGCAAATACCTCTAACGCCTTGAAGTTTACACGTACCTCTTGTCTCAAACATTACGAATGATTTCAACTACCATGAAACATAAAAAGTGTCGAGGACACTGGCCTAGACAAAATCTAGACATTCTCTCTTGTTTGTGTCTTTAAGACGGTTCTCGTACGCACAATGTTGAACCGAACATCGTACGTATTTGTAGAGTAGATGGATTCGAGAGAGAGTTTAGGAGATGTTTTACAGAGAATGTATATACAATTGACGTACACTGAAACCTTCCGCCTCTTGTGATCTACCTTCTTTTTAGTCTCCGCAAAGTCTCCAACCAAACGACAAGTCAGTGATCCAACACAGACTGAGAAACGTTGGAGTACGGAGTACCTACCGTCGTGTGATCCGAAGGGACAGGACGTGGTACGAGTTTGAGTGTAGGTGCCTCGGCCACTACGGTAGGTCGGTCGAGTAGGAGACAGCTGGGAAGAGGAAAACGGAAGTTAGAAAGGGTCGTAGTCCCAGAAAGGGTTGCTCAGTCGAAAAGTGTGGTCCACCGGTTTCATAACCTCGAAGTCGAAGTCGTAGTTAGGAAGGTTACTTACAAGTCCCAACTAAAGGAAATCCTACCTGACCGAACTAAAGGAACGACAGGTTCCCTGAGAGTTGTTAAAAGAGATCGTGGTACCAAGCTTCCGTAGTTTAGCAGCCACAAGTCGTAGCTTCTACGAAATGTCAGTTTAGAAGAAATACCAGGTTGAGTTCAAATACGAAAAGTCTTACGAACTTAAATCCTAAGAACTGAGGTGAGTTGTTAAAGACTGATCCTATAATGTTTTAGTTTAAAACTGGAGGTAAATTTTCATCAGTTTGAGAAACGGAATCATCTAGTTCCTACAAGGAGTATTAATAAATTAATTAAGAGGTTCTTAATTCATCTTGAGAAGTGAAACATAAAGTGACACTAGAACGACTCATCAAATATATCTTAAAGAACCCCCACACTAAATATTGAAAATGAAGGTCCTTCGGGTACTCGTCAGAAGCCACTTTGAGGAGGGGGAGACACACACACAAAGATCAATGTCATTTTAGAAAGACCCCGGTGACCTCCACGCGACGACTGTATTCTCTTAACCTCGTGCCCTGTGTTTCACCTCTTAGGGGTCAATCTGCATTTGTACCTTCGTTGGTTGCCCTATTAAGGTCTACTTTTTGGGTGAAATCCTTGTCTAGTTTAGTTGGGATGTGACAGTCAAAGAAAGATGAATCACTTTTAAGTTCTCAAAAGTTAGTAATGATGATTCCACGAAAATTGACACTTCCAGAAAGATCGTATCGTCCTTCTTGTATCTGGCCACCAGTCTCTCCCAGTGCGGTATCGACTACAAGGACCCGTTTCGGGAGTCGGAGTCGATGTACGGGAGGAGACGACCCTCCCCCGTGTTTACTCGGGGTCGCCGAGGACTCCAGAGGAGGTCGAGACGCCCCGAATCGAAGGATAACGACGACAAGTGAGTCAGTGTAGGCTGAGCGCGCGGAGGTACCTGACGTCGGGCGGTCCGAAGAGGCAGGTACCCTAAGAAGTCCACTCTCGTGACCTCGCCTAACGGTACGGGAGGAGGTCCTCCAGAAGGGTTGGGTCCCTAGCTTGGGTCTGGAGGACGTGACGTCGACTAAGAAATGGTGACTCGGTGGTCCCTTCGGCAAGTACTCAAAGGATCCCGGCGACCCTGTTTCGTGGCGTCCGACTCGCCGAATCTGTCGTCTTTGAAGAGGGTCAAGACCTCCGCCTGGGGACCCAACTTCCATAACCTGCCAGCGAAGGAAGCCTCCGACACTCCCTCCTTAGACGAGATCGGAGAGAGGAACCGGACTTCTGCCGGCAGGGGAGGGGCACAGAAGTGCAGCAGGGAGGGGATCTCGTTAGACACAGGGCTAGCGGAGTAGAATATTCCTACGATCAGAATAACCGAATCCCGGTGGACTTACTGGAGTAAAATTAGATTTGTGGAGACATTTCAGGAAGAGAGGTTCGTTCCAGTGTAAGACTCCCGAAGTTGTAAACTCAAAGAAACCTGCTCCCACTGTGTTAAATCAGGTGATACGATGATTATTACCGTAGTCCCTTCCAGGTCGATGACTTACCTGTCAAAAGTATGAAAGAGCCTGAAGCGACCACCAGGTCACCAATTCTGAAGCGGAAGGTTACGTCCCCCACGTCCAAGGTAGGGACCAGCTCTTCAGTTCTAGGGTACACGGAGTACGAGCTTTGTGGTCTCGTATTTTGTCTTCATTGCATTGTTCAAGTTCTTTCTGAAAATTTTCTAGACGTAAGTTTTGTCATTTTTTCAAAAAACTGTGAAAAAGGTCCTAAGTTTTACAGGAGACCTACAAATGCATTTCAATAGGTACTGTTCTGAGAGTAAAGAAGGTAACCGACGAACGATTTGAACCGAATCGAACAGGGTTTACGTGATAGGACACCCGGTTGGTGAGACTGTCGGAGGGTGTGTTGAAGAAGGTGTTTCCCTCCAGACCCCTGGGACCGGTCACCCAAAAGAGTATTGTCAACCATTACATTCGGGATCAGTCGAACTGGAGATAAAACAGCACGTATCTTAGAGATAATAAGATCTTACTTCCATAAAATTGACGTTTCTTTGTTGTTCAGATTTCCTTCTGTACCCGTCACTGGAAACGACACAGTAAGGTAGAGGGGAACAAACTCACGAAGGTTTATTTTATACCTGAATTGGTAACCCTACGTTTGTAAAACCCACAGGGACCTTGTTCATCGTCACCGACACTTCACGAAGCATTGGCACGCAAAACATATTTACAATTGATGCACGTTGACACCAAACAAAAGGTGGGCCAGCCGGCGAGTCGGGTCTCCTCGTCACACTAATTAATCGGGTGTCAAACAAACCACTGGGGTAATCCTGCTGTGCTAGGAAGAAGGACTCTACTGTTGAGGGGGAGGGGTTGTGACGACAAACGGACTAAGCCCCGGTTCGGGGACCGACGGTACCTCAGTGAATGCGCAACTTCGCTCGGGCCTGGTGGTGCGCCGTCTTCAAGGACTTGGACACGAGAGCGGGGTGCTACTTGTCCCCGAACAGCTTCATCCCCACCAAGAGAGAGTCGAGGAGAAGGACGTGGAAGGACAAGTCCCTTCACGTGTCAAACCCCCGCCCCCACCCACAGTCCGATCCCGTCCAGACGGGGGGGCGTACCCTCGGTGCTCCGCGGGAGGGTAGGGCGACATGGAAAAGTAGAGACGAACGAGGAAAAAGAGGACTTAGTAGAAATAGAGTGACAGAAGGGAAACCCGTAAAGACATAGAGTGGCACAACCTCACGATCTTTCCTTTATTTTACCCCGTATCCCTGTACCCTGGCAAAAGACTCCCAGGGAGGGTTTCTACTAGCCAAAAAAAATTTCTTTACCTTTCCTTATAGCGAGACAACTAAAATTACCCGAAGGGACCACCGAGTCGACCATTTCTTAGCCGGACGTTACGTCCTCTAGACCCCAGTTAGGGACCCAGCCCTTCTAAGGGACCTCTTCCGTTACCGATGGGTGAAACATCTAAAATTACCGGTCTCAGTAGAATCGTCCCCATAAAAAAAAAAAGGTGTTTTCCCGTATAAAAAGATTATTCTTGTAAATAACTCTTGGACAATAAACGATCCGTGACAACGTCAAGACATCTATACCGGTTTCCCTCCCCCCCTTACTGTGTTAGGGACAAGAATACCCCAATGATAAAAGTCCCCCCTCTCTAATTATTAATTTTATTCATTCACTTTCACTTCAGCGAGTCAGTACAGGCTGAGAACCTCTGGGGTGCCTGACATCGGATGGTCCGAGGAGGCAGGTACCCTAAGAGGTCCGTTCTCATGACCTCACCCAACGGTAAAGGAAGAGGTCCTCTAGAAGGGTTGGGTCCCTAGCTTGGACCCAGAGGACGTAACGTCCGTCTACGAAATGGTAGACTCGGTGGTCCCTTCTGATTTTACTCATTCTTATAATCTTTTACAAATCGCGATTTCTCTTTTTGTTTATAACATATAATTGTGTACATATGACCTAGACCTTTTTACCATGTCTACTTGCATAAAGGTCCCGTCCTTTATTGTCCGTCTGCATCTCTTCCCTACCCACCCGTGCCCCCACCCCCACCCTACTTGACCCTCCAACCTTGACTGTATATATGTGCTGGTGCATATTTTGTCTATCAGCCTTCGACGACATACCGTGTGCCTCGACTCGAGTCACCAGACACCCCTGGGTCTGCCCATCCTGCCCCCCACCCCCACCCTTCCTCGAGCCTCTCCCCCTAGGTACACAGACATATCGACCAAGCGAAACAACGTGTCGTCTTTGATTGTGTTGTAACATTTCATTGATAGTCAAGTCGAGTCAAGTCAGCGAGTCAGCACGGGTTGAGAAACGCTGAGGTACTTAGCGTCGTGCGGTCCGGAGGGACAGGTAGTGGTTGAGGGGCTCAAGTGAGTCTGAGTCCAGGTAGCTCAGTCACTACGGTAGGTCGGTGGAGTAGGAGACAGTAGGGGAAGAGGAGGACGGGGGTTAGGGAGGGTCGTAGTCTCAGAAAAGGTTACTCAATTGAGAAGCGTACTCCACCGGTTTCTTGACCTCAAAGTCGAAGTCGTAGTAAGGGAAGTTTCTTGTGGGTCCCAACTAGAGGAAGTCCTACCTGACCAACCTAGAGGAACGTCAGGTTCCCTGAGAATTCTCAGAAGAGGTTGTGGTGTCAAGTTTTTGTAGTTAAGAAGCCGTGAGTCGAAAGAAGTGTCAGGTTGGGAGTGCAGGTATGTACTGGTGACCTTTTTGGTATCGGAACTGATCTGTCTGGAAACAACCGTTTCATTACAGAGACGAAAAGTTATACGATAGATCCAACCAGTATTGAAAAGAAGGTTCCTCATTCGCAGAAAAGTAAAGTACCGACGTCAGTAGTAGATGGGGATGAATTTTTTTAATTTTATTTTTTGTTTTCTTTGTTTCCCCCTAATTCTCGTGCTCTTCCAGTATCGTCTGGAACCATTCCTCGACAACAATAGACTCGTTTTTACTCCTCCTCCGTCCCGTGACCTGTAGAAGGTTCTACACGCGAAAACCCCTCTCCACCCAGACACACAAGTGTGTACCTAGTCTGTCCTACGTCATAGCCAGCTCCTTTGTCTTATCCTCCTCGACTCCGGTCGTCCTGTCGTCTGCGACCCAATAATTCTAGGGCTGCGACCAAAAATGAAGCATCTTCTACCTCTTGGTAACAAGTTGATTGAGCTAACGGATATATCTTTTCATAAGGAACCTGAATTGAAGACATAGGGAATAGTAAGCCTTATTCACTGTCTATTTTGAGAGAACAAAATGTACCGAAGATAAGACCTCCTTTTCTGTGATCCTCTCTAAACATCTTAGGTCACTGGAAAACGATATTTCTGTCCCGTATCTAAAAACAATAGATACATCTTTTATGTTATTTTTTAGAGACTTCTGCTTTATTCGGAGACCTTACCTCTGATAAGTTTATCCCTGAAGACACACATAAAAAAATTTGTGTGGAGAAGTTTCCGTACAAGATTAAACTACGAATTCATCTGGTAACTAAAGGTAACACAGAGTAGCTTCCTTTCACGAAACTTCATCACAACGGAAAGTTGAGAGAGGTACATTGTCCAGACTGGAGGTTTAATTTTCCGGTACACAACCTAGAATAGTATTAAGTTGTACCTCTTATACCACCTAGTGTAGTCTCGACCTCGACTTTTTGGTACCACAGTTGTCTACAAACGCGGTTAATCTTCGTACGTACACCCGATCGCCGTTGTAGTACCCAAGGGTGGTAGTCGAAGGACGTAGACGTCACAACGGACCTTGTGAATTGGTCCTCTCACATAAGTTGATTGTGTCGTCTACCTGACACGACTTTTGAGATCTTTGAGAAGTCTCCATTCTCCATTTCACCAATTTTTTTTCCGTTTTGGTTTTTTTAGGTTTCGGAACGATTCGAAGAGAGTGAAAAAGTCTACGAGAGGAACTGAGACCTGTAAGTTCTGAGACGGAAGAATCGGTTCGATAGGTCTGAGTTGTGGATACGGAATTAGTCCCGAAGTGATTACTAGTCATAAATTAGTCAGGAAAGGTCGGGAGAGTACCGTTAGAGCCGTACCAGGTCGACGACAATGAGATTGGGTGTCCAATCTGAAGGTGGAGGAGCCCAGAGGAACCCGAAGGTGCACCGAACAAGGAAGTGGAGGAGACCCAGGGACCCGATTACGTCACTTTGGGTGGAGAGATTACAAGGGACGGGGATTTAGAGGTGGAAACTAAAGAAATGTGATAAAATGAGAAGAAACATTATGTCTCGTTTAGACAGAGTCGTCACTACTACCTTTGATCTATTTTTAGTGAGGGTCTTTCCTAATATGTAAACAAACGAGTGACTAACAAACAGAGAAAATGATCCTACATTCGAAGACGTCCCGTCCTTAAGAAAGAAAGAAAAAAATTTTTAAACAAATTAACCTCCTACCGACGAAATACCATACCACAACGAGAAAGGATATATTGCTACACTTAACCGACATTCATATGCATAGGGTAGGGAGAACTTAGAGGTAGAGTGGGTGGGGTAGGATGGGGACATCCAGTAGTGTCTCGTCGTTCGACTTGAGAGAGACGATATTTCGTTGAAAGGTGATCGACAGAGAAAATGTGTACCAGGTTTCTCAGTTTCGATACTAAAAGGTCATCAGTACGTGTCTACACTCTCACCCTGGTATTTCTTCCGACTCACGACTTCTTGACTACGAAAACTTGGTACCACAACCTCTTCTGAGGACTCTCAGGGAACCTGACGTTCCTCTAGGTTGGTCAGGTAGGATTTCCTTTAGTCAGGACTGATAAGTAACCTTCCTGACTACGACTTTGAGGTCATGAAACCGGTGGACTACACTTCTCGGCTGAGTGACTTTTTCTGGAACTACGACCCTTTCTAACTTCCACTGTTCTCTTCTCCCCCTGTCTTCTACTCTACCAATCTGTCGTAGTGACTGAGTTGCCTGTACTTAAACTCGTTTGAAGCCCTCTGTCACTACCTGTCTTCTCGAACCGCACAACGTCAGGTACCCCAGTATTCCTCGACCTCTACTGAGTTGTTGTTATCGCTAAGTTGTCGTTATCCACATATATACAGTTGCACTGAAAGACTTGAGCGGGGTGGGAGCGGAAAGGACGACACACGGGACCAGGTAAGAGATGCAGACGTAGAGGTAAGAATCACGTCTCTAAGACAGAACAAAGGGACGATGAAGAAGAGGGATCTCGTCCTTGACTGTTTAGTATTTATGAACTATTTATAACTATAAATAACTCAGTCAATTATTTATTTACTCACTGGATCTTTTCGTTTCTTTAAGGACCCTTTCAGAATACTTCAGAAACTGTCTTTTTAAGTGGATCTTTGTTTTAAAAGAAAGGATCATACAATTGGGACCTTACTGTCTGTGACCCAGATCTAAAATCCTATAAACCTTTAATCGTTTTATAAATTTCAATTACTACACTGAGTAAGGGTATTTTACGAAATTTACAGAAATTAAAGTCAGTTTACGTTTATTATAAAGTGCAAACGTAATGTGATAGATTTGTATTTCCTGAAGAGACCACCGAGTCGTCGTCTATTAAGTGGACGGTTACGTCCTCTGTGTCCAAACTTCGGACCCAGTCCTTCTAGGGAACCTCTTCCTTTGTCGTCGGGTGAGGTCAGAAGAACAAACCCTTTAGTGTACCTGTCTCCTCGGGCCACCCGTTGTCAGGTACCCCAGTGCTTCTCAGTCTGTGTTGAGTCCCTGCTCTGTTGTTTTGTCAGATTGTTTCTATATACGTAACATCCTGCAGACCTGAAAAGATGTCAAGTCAGTCGGTCAAGTCAGCGAGTCAGCACAGTCTGAGAAACACTGGGGTACTTGACGTCGTGTGGTCCGAAGGGACAGGTAGTGGTTGAGGACCTCAACGATTTTGAGTACAGGTAACACAGCCACTGTGGTAGGTTGGGAGAGTAGGAGACAGTAGGGGAAGAGGAGGACGGAAGTTAGAAAGGGTCGTAGTCCCAGACATGGTTACTCAGTCAAGAAACGTAGTCCATCGGTTTTATAACATGTCAATCACCAGTGAAAAGACATGGACCGGTAAATTAAACGACCGACTTAAAGGGCTAAGGAAGATCATACTTCAGAACTCCTCTATACTGTTACACTGTCTTCCTTGGTTCACGACCTTAACAGATTCGTTAGTAATTTCTATAAAAGTGTTAGTTCGAAAGGTTTAGGTTTCACAATCTTGAATGTAGAACTCAGTCTCAAAGTTCTCTAAAGGGGGACGACTAGGAAACCGACAAACTAGGCACAGAATTACTGGATTTTGTTCGTGTTGGTTGACTAGTTATGTAGAACTCTGGTTTACACCTAAGAATGCGTTACTAATATTTTTTTTTTATTTTCGGGACTATCGTAGTAGGTACAAATAAAGAAAAATCTCGTTTTCGAAATCCAGATTGGTGGACGGAAACTAGGGTGGCTTGTTTTAAGTCTTAAAAAGGAAGACTAGAATTTTCACTCTCACACCAGTAGTTGTTCCTTCTCCACAAACTTGATAAAAAACTAACAAACTTAGACTGACACTCAAAGTACTGATAACAGCAGTTGTTTGTCTTGAGTCAAGAAGTGGGCACGGACGGAGGACTGGTCCCGACACGTGTCCTCTACGAAGGGGATCTTGAGACCAGGAACGAAAGAGACGTCGGAGCAGAGGGACAATAAATGGACGCGAGAACCGCCTACACCACAACGTGCGATTCTTAACTGGAAAGGAAACGGCCGACGGGGAGTTTACTAGGCGAATCGTACGCGACAGCTCACGTTCGAGATCTCTTTTTTTTCCTCTGGGTCTATTTACGGAGTAAGTATGTGAACCCTACTTATTACGTATCGACGAGTAATGGGAAGAATAAAAATTCCTTTGTGGTTACTATTCTGTTTTATGCCGTGTGCTGTGTAGCAGTTTTTCCATTTGCTCGAAATCCAAGACACAGTTCTCGTGAAAGTCTTGTCTTACCAGTATTCGTGTTCTTTCGCGACTTTTTGTTTATCTGGGGAGGCGGGGGGGCGTTTATCCTCTCGGAGATCACTCTAAGACATTCGACATCCCGGTCGGAAGGGGACCCATGGGACCTACAACCAAAAGTTAAATCTGTCCCTCCAAAGATTACTTTCGGGGATCCCTTTCTGAACAGGTTGGGTCCAAGGACCCGACTACCTTATATACAAAGCTCCTCTAAAACGTCTTACGATCCTTTTCTTCTTTCACTTTTCAATCTCCGTTTTTTCATTACCTTTCCTGTTCATTAATTTTGACCTCATTTATGGATCTCTTTGCAGTCGAAATTTCGGACACCGAATATCCACTGGTGAAAGAAACGTCAGTGTTTTGAGACTTCCGAAAATTTTTGTACAAGAGAAATTTGGTATTGGTCCGGACACAATTAAAGTCTAAACGATTACTCACTTCTGTTAACCCCCTATTGTGGACATTCCATTACTCAGGCTCTCTTTTGCGACGAAGAGGTCCTTCGAGACAGGTTGACCTTTTCTGTCCTTCAGGGAACTATATCATCACCTCACCTTTTTTTTATTAAGGTCCCAATTCTCTGGACCAAAGTTCCACTGTGACAGTAGTTACTCAACTCACTGGATACCCGAATTAAAGTAGTGGGGTCTTCACTCCTTTTCTGGAACTACAACTTCTTTTGAGTATCTGAATTTTACGTCGCCAAAACATTGTCCGTTTAGAATACTGTGGTGTCCATAAGTTTGGTCTTGGGTGTCTGAAGACCGTGACGAAAGGTCTTGTGCCAGCCTAAATACCAAGGGTTTCACTTAAAGGTCTCTCCGAAACTTAGTGTAGTAATGACAGACAGAACCTCAATTCTAGAAACTCTTTTTCTGGATACAGATAAGTCGTATGAATTTTATCGTAAAAAGTACTATGGTACACATAAAAGTTCATGAATTTTTGGTGAAAACTACGGTCACTTCTATTGACACTACTTATGTTAACGATACTCTACACATAACGATACTCTTCGTTATGTGTACATTACTTACATTTACGTAATGTCCTTTATTCCGGGGGTTTAGTGAGAAGAATCGAATTAGTTAATGTATCTATTGAAACTCTACCTTAATTTGAAAATAACTTGTGGTTTCTTTATATCTCTGCTACGAATAAAGACCCAAAGGGTCCACCATGACCAACATTTCTTGGGTAGACGGTCACGTCCTCTGTATTCTCTGGACCCAAGCTAAGGATCCAACCCTTCTAGGGGACCTCCTCCCGTACCGTTGGGTGAGGTCATAAGAAAGGACCTCTTAGGGTACCTCTCTCCTCGGACCGTCCGATGTCAGGTACCGCAGTGTTTCTCAGTCTGTGCTGATTTTGTTGAATCGTGTGTGTACACCAATAAAGGTCCTGAGCTTACTCCAGTTCTCCTTCTACGTAAACATTCAAGTCGACTCAACTGTTTCCATATCCTACTAAAGTATAATACATATAATTCTTAATAAAAAAACCTATTTCCGGACTTTTAATACTGCCGTAAGACTTTTTATAGATGGACCTCTTGCCACACTAAGGCCGTATATGTCCTGGGACAGTAAGCACATTTGGTAGTTCGGAATTGGAAGTTGGTGAAAGAATCGATTGAAAATAAAAAGTAGGGTTCCGAGAGGAGATTTCACCGACTCTGGATATCCAGAATCTATATGTTGTGTATGTTGAACTAATATTTTATGGGAAGACGCAACCGACAGGAACTACAAACTTTATGCATCTTACATTGACCGAAATTCTGTAGACACTAATTTTTTTTCTTTTGACGACCCGGGTCATCGGGTCGGACTTCTACGGACCCGTAGGAACGACCTCTTCTCAGTCCTGGTGTCGTCTCTGGGGGAGGAGACTAACTTGTCCTGTCCGTCCAGAGGTACCTCTGTTAGGGAGGGGGGTCCTGTAGAGCAGGAGGTAGGGGAGGTTGTCGTACCGACTTCGTCACCCCTCTTTCACTGAGGGGAAAAGGAGAGACTGACTACTGTTCGAGAGAGAAAGGACGACCTAGATCTCTTAAGTCTTTTCTTATGAGTTTTCCGACCGCAAAGTCAGCACGTACACTGTACGTCGAAACGTCAGGTATCCACTTAGAAAGTAAAGAGACACTAAGCGAGTAGGTCCGATCCCAGTGCCCCGACCAAAAATCGAGATAGGACGTTAGTCTTTTGGGCGTGAATTAGTCTGATTCTCCCGGTGAATTTACATTGTATACTTTGGTAAACGAAATTATAGGAAAAGGACGGTGAAGGAAGATACAATATTTGTGACAATCGGCCTTCATAAAGTTTGATCTATGACTACCTTTTTTTTTCTTCTTCTTCTCTTACGAGACATTGAGACCTAGTCAATTTTGTCCATTGTTCCCTGAAGTCTCGTAGTCGGAGACACCAAAGGCCAACGACCCGCTCTCCGGAGACGATCAGAAGAACGAGAGACTCGTGTCCGACAACTGCAAGGAGGAGGAAGGGGCCCCGATGTTCCACGGGTGCTCTAGGTTCCTCTCACTTTAGTCCGTCTACCCGGGAACACAGAACCGCTATTACCAGGGGAAACCGTAAAGTCCGGTGGTAGACGGTCGGAGTGTGGGGTCGTAGGGTGGGGTGGAGATCATGGTTTTACTTCGAGTTGTCGGAGGTGGAGGTAGGTCGTCAGTCAGGAGAACACCTCAGAAAAGAATCCGGTTTACAAGACTTTAGAGCAAGAAAGGGAACTCCTCCAGGTCGTAGAAAACTTGATCCTTTGAGATCTCTCTTTAGATCCCAAAGAAATGGCTTATGACTCCCGGTATAAACATCGTTTAAGTCAAGTCAAGACAACGAGTCAGCACAGACTGAGAAACGCTGGGGTGCCTAACGTCGTGCGGTCCGAAGGGACAGGTAGTGGTTGAGGGCCTCGGACGAGTTTGAGTACAAGTTACTCAGTCACTGCGGTAGGTTGGTAGAGTAGGAGACAGCGGGGGAAGAGGAGGACGGAAGTAAGAAAGGACCGTAGTCCCAGAAAAGGTTACTCAGTCAAAAAACGTAGTCCACCGGTTTCATTTAACCCACTTCCGTTTTAAAAAACCTGAAGGGTCCACCGCGTCGCCATTTCTTAGACGGACTGTCTTAGACGTCCTCTGCGCCCAAGTTAGGGACCTAGTCCTTCTAGGGGACCTCTTCCTTGACCGTTGGGTCAGGTAATAAGAACGGACCTTTTAGGGTACCCGTCTGTCTCGTACGAACAGAGTCGGGGTCACCAGGGACAGACGGACACCCCGGGTACTCTCGTCAATGTCAGTGTTGATGACTCGGAAGTGAGATCTCGGACGCTCGACGTTGATGAGTCCAGGCACGGGACCTCGGACACGAAGCTTTGTTCTCTTAGGTGAGGTCATTCCTCGGACGTTTGGTGTCACTTCTCGTCGGGACGAGCGACGTTGCTCTTTCGGGCACGTCGTTCTTCTGGGTAGAGTCAGTCTTTATTCATTTATTTTTCATATATTTTCTTCTTTTATATACCCTTTTTGGAATATATGACTCAACCGGTTTTTGAAGTAAACTTAAAAAGGTGTTTTGCCTTATGTTATGTTTCGCTGATCTACGGGTTTGGCCCAAGAAACACGTACTGCGTTCTTTGAGTCTCTCTTCCGATACCTAAACCCCCCTCTCTCCCCGACGACCCTCGTTCCCGCACCCCTTCCTACGGGACTGTTGTGGACCCGAAACTTCGTCCACGTCGTTTCTACGTCGTAATCCTACAAAGACGTATTTATGTTGTCGAAGTGCGTATTCGGTTACAGTGGTAGAAACTATGTGCATTTTATAAAACAATAAGTTCTTTTGTTATTCGAACCATCTTTTCAGTGACGGTAGACCGTGTTAGTCGACGATGATTCTCCAATGTCTCAAAGATTACGTTACCCGGTTCCAAGTGGGTTTTCATACCATTTTCGGACGAAATGATAGAAATTTTTCTTTATGTTAAAATAATACACATTCGTACCTGACAGTAGGTTTGATACTTGATGGTTTAACTCAAAGCTGTACTTACAGTATATTAATGTTTGAGACTTTATTTACCCAAGACTATTCATTGTAGTTCACTCTTTATTTATAAAGTGACCCCATTTTCATACTTTCCTACTACAAGGTACAAGGACATCGGTGCAATAATTGGTTCGAACAAATTACGAATGTCGTAAACCAGTAAATTACGAATGCCCTAATCAATGAAAGGAATGATCTGACACATAAAAAGTGTCGGGTAAAATAGTGAGTTTGAGTATAAGGATCTTCGTTTCAAGGACCGTGCACTTCCCTGACTACCTTCTGTCCCCCTCCACCCCCACATGTCTCTCATCTCTACACACACACACACACACACACACACACACACACACACACACATACGCACACACATCACCCCCTCCGTCCTGGATCTTGAACGATCAGAGTCCAAGTCTCATCGTTTAGGTGGGTCGTCATGTCTCCCCGAAGTTTCAAGACGGAAACGGACCTCTGAATTGCCTCTTCTACTAAACGTTTTTGTGTGCCAAATCCTAGTTTGTGAAGACTGGAGTCGAAAGTGCTCGATGCCCTGGAGTCCGTTCCCTACACAGAACAAACTCAGAGGTACGGTATACACATTTTACACCCCTGCTCTTATGACTGAAATATCCCTCGCCCTTCCTGGTTCGTCCCAATACTTATACGTTCACGAAACCCTTGGGACTACGACCTAAATTTAAAGTTAAAGGCAATGGCTGAGAAGACAGAACGGGATACAGCGCCAACTACGACTTTGTAAACTATCGCCCGCCTCCGTCTCCTGTCGTTCAGACTACCTGTAGACGCAACCTGCCATTCAGAAAAGAGAAGACTGACACTTACCACTACGTGAGAGACCTGGTCTCAACGTCGGAGAATTGGCCAGAGGTGTTTACATAATAATAGGGTCCGTTTCACTATAGACTCCACTGGTAGACACCACACTGCCACCAGGGGTGAAGGGCCGCTACGCCCCGTCCTGGGACACCGGAAGGGACGACGGGTGGGAGGTGGACAGACACCAGACACCTTTTTGAAATCGGTTCCTTCTTCGAATTAGTCTCTTCACTCTTGTGCGTCTTTGTTTCCCCTTGTCAGGTTCCTCTGGTTCGTCCTTATTAAATCAGTAATTCGTGTCAGTTCCTGGAAATCAAGGAAGAGTCACCACATCTATTATAGGACTCGGTATAGGACACTCAACAGAATATCTATGACTTTGCGGGCGGTCCGCCTCTTCACTCGCTGTCGTACTGGTCTGCCATCGACACTACACTGACGAACACAAGAGGCAACGATTTAGCACAGGTTTTCGACGGGGTTAAGACTCTTGGTCGGAGTTCTTTACGTTTGTTTGACTGGGACCTTGACTTCTAATTGCTGACTTTGGTTAGTTGTACTGCGACGAGTCTGGTGACTACTGGCTGAAGTTCTACGGGCAGTCCCGACTGACGACGACAACACACCTCGGGGGAGGAAGAGAGATATCTTCGAGCACGGGGGACTACAACCCTGGCCCCTCCTTAGTCGGAAACCTGTCTTAGGTGTGGGTGAGGGATGGGTCGACGACCGTAGGTTTTATTTTGTTTGAGAGGAAAGGTGGTTGGACGGGAGATATAACGGGAGGGTCCACCGAGTCACTATCTCTTGGGTAGACGTTAAGTCTCTGAGTCCTCTACGTCCAAACTAGGGACCCGACCCTTCTAAGGGACCTCTTCTTCTACCGTTAGGTGAGGTCATAAGAAGGACCCTTTCAGGTTTCAGTCTGTGCTGACTCGTGCATGCGTGCGTGCAGGAGACATAACCGAAAACTCACCGCTCGTTGGTCTGACGTGACAACCAATGTGACCAAAGGGACGGAAACACATCGGGGAACTCACGTCCGTCCTGAATTCTCTGAACGAAAATTGCTTGTCTTCCGTCTTTCCTACCTTCTCCAGTGGTCTGTGACACCAAGGGGGAAGACGTCAAAGAGTGAACGAGCTCCTTCTTCCGTCGTACGACTCTCGACGAGATTCCTCCCTGGGGGGAGGATTCTCTACTCCCCCGAGGGTGGTTCTCGGGTCCTCCGTGTGTCGGAAGAATTGTTGGCACGTTCGCTCGATCCTTCCCCTACGAGGGTAAGGGGACTTTTACGGACGTCGAAACGCTCTCTGGGTCTCGGTCTCTGGGGTTCTTCGGTACGGATGGAAAAAATAAAAATAAATAAAAAGTGACTTCCCACTAACGAAATGTTATGACATAACCAAAGTCTCCTTCCTCTCTGTGCATATGGACACCGACTCAGTACGACTATGTACCGTCTTTCGTTGTGTACGGGTCGAAGAACTGGTTTCAACACTCAAGTAGGTGCACGACCAATTTAGTGATTAACATCTCATCAGACGTTGTGTTATCCATTACTTATGGTAATAGTAGTGACGGAATTTTAGGAGGCGTAGGATAACGAGGAGTCTCTTTCTACTTCTGGGTTTCGAGTCGAACTGAACGTTTCAGGACATACAGACGGAGACTCTCGGGGAGGTCCAGGGTAGAAGGTGGTCGTCCCTGGAGTGAAAGGTATAGCAAGAGGCACCAGGACGGCTAGGAGTATACGCGGCCCGAGGTTTCTCGAGGTTCTGTTGGGCCGACCAGTGACTACTGAGGTGGAACATGTGTCATCCACGAGTTGTTTGTAAACAATTTACTTGCTTGGAACTGTAGACGTTTCTAGTTTATAAAAGAGAAAACTAGGAAAATACGAGTGCTTCGTACCTTTATTAGTGTTTGTTTTCTCGTACACAAACTTGACACGCAAACTTTCCCCTGCAATTTATTAGAATTAAACTAGAGTTCAATCTTATGATGATTAGAAAATAAATAAAAAATTAGTAAATGAAAATGAAAAAAAAAGTAAGTAACCCGAAGGAACCATCGACTCTGCCATTTCATAGACGGACGTTACGTCCTCTGGGCCCAAGCTAGGGACCCAACCCTTCTAGAGGACCTCTTTCTTTACCGTCGGGTGAGGTCATGAGAACGGACCTTTTAGGGTACCTGCCTCCTCAGAGTCCGATGTTAGGTACCCCAGTGTTTCTCAACCTGTACTGACTTGCTGAAGTGAAAGTGAACTTATGATGTGGTACGTTCTTTGCCCGACGTACAGATACTATCTCCTCTGGGACTCTGCCCTTATTTTTTAGTCTGTCACAAGGAACGTTCATCTTTCAAATATTTCGAAATAGATATAAGATACTTTTTCAATGATTCTCTTTGAATGTTTGGTAGTGACCCTTGTTCCAGTGGCATATGGCACAGAATGTCGTTAGATGCCGGTTTAGTTTTATCATTTATTCCCTCCTTAAACTCTGACAATGTGAAAATGGTTATTCTTTAATCTACGTAGGTAACAACTTCAATGAGTCCTTTTTTGGATCAGACTTCCTTTTCATGAGCTTCTAAGTAAAGTTAAGATAAAACGGCGAAATGTAAAAGGTATTCCTAAATCTACGGAAGACCAACGTACCTTCCTTCTGTTACGAGTCCACAACTTCTGTGTGTGACACTAGGGGTCCCTGTCAGACCGAGTAGGTCCAACCCCCCTCTGGGATTCTCAACACTGTACTTCCAGAAGTTATAGAAAGGAAATAGGGAAGTATTACCGTTCAGGAACTTCGGGCCCAAGAATCTTTGAGGTAAAACACACGAATTTTAATTTTTGTTTTGTTTTGTTTTGTGAACCAGTCGAACGGACCGAAGACCTTGACCTTCCGTGTTCCGAAGTTCCCAGACCACTTTTTATTACTTCGGAAAACAGAACAGACTCACTCCTTTAAGAGGTAATACGTCCGTAGACATTAGGGAAATAGGGACGAGGGACCTCCTCTTCCTGTCCCCCCGTACGAGGAAGAGGGTCGACCCCAATCGCAAGGCGGGAGAGATGGAAACTTTCATTTTGTTCTGATCCTGGGGACTACTACTGAGTTTGTACCCTTATAAGAAGTCGTTTGTGCTTGAGGGTCAACGTTTTTATAATGGGGACCAAAGAACGGTTCGGAAACTTTTTTTTTTATACTTTCTAACTGAGG
Source organism: Capra ibex (assembly GCA_006410555.1). Taxonomy (NCBI): domain Eukaryota; kingdom Metazoa; phylum Chordata; class Mammalia; order Artiodactyla; family Bovidae; genus Capra; species Capra ibex. Next base: position 3,658,733 of record SJYO01048061.1, on the reverse strand, counting down.
GGGTGGGGGGGGCGGGAAGAGGCGGAACGGAAACACGGCACCTTAAAGTTAATGGGGAATATACTGTCGGTATATAAATATATTTTAGAAAATACCTCCAGCTCCCCTCTCTTAACACAGAATTCTTTAACAGAGATAAAAAGAACTGTACAGAGGTAGATTTTATAAAATTCTGACCGGGCTTCTACTACAAAGATTCTCTCGAGAACCCCGAAATAATCGGAAATTTGTGGTGCTCGACAAAGATCTCTGTCATCGTCCCCCAGGAACCAAAGAAAGAATCGACAGAGGTGTAGAAGAAAGAATCGCAAGGGCCTGTGCCCTACCCTTTTCAGACATACGAGATATTACTTTCTGTCTCCGGACACTCAGAAGTTTAATAAAAGTATGTAATATCTCTTCAATTTGATGAACCATAATTCACAGGTCATAATTTACAGTAATGGTAGATTTCCGTGCCGATACACTGAAGCGTCTTGCAACTTAGACTCCCAGGGGAACATTTCATAATAGTCTACACCAATTGCATTCTATCAGTGTAGTTCTCTGAATGACCTTTTCAGGGACTACCACCCTTTCTAACTCCCGTCCTCCTCTTCGCCCACCGTCTCCTTCTCTACCACCCTACCGTAGTGGCTGAGTTACCGCTACTCAAACTTGGTTGAGACCCTCTGTAACCTCCTGTAGTGTTCCTTCGGACCGTACGATGTCAGGTACCCCAGCATTTGTCCGCCTGTGTTGACTCACCGACTTGTTGTCGTTGTTGCAGGTCTCTCTTATCTCTCTCTCAGGAAGTCCCCACTACTACATTTTGGTGCCGAGGTCTTGAACCCTTCCCTTGACTACTCACGAAGGACCCTTCCTGAGAGTGGACGGAGGGGTTACGATTTCGGTTGCCACTCACGGAACGAGGACCGGAGGCCGTTACTCTCTTCTCGACGTAAATATCCAAATATCAAATATGGTATGACTTTTTTAGGTCGAGGAATCACTCAGTCGGGTCAGGAGTCCTGTCGAGAAGTTATCGACGTCTCTTAGTCAAGGAAGGTTAGAACACAAAAAGTTCTTTTACAAAAGTATGCATCTGTACGTTGATGTGGCTGTTGGTCTTGGAGTGACAAAATCTGACTTTTTGCTTTCTTCGGAATTCAGAATAGCATGTGTCTATGGTATGCACTCTTCCTTTTACTGGAGAACTCTTTGGGTACGGAAATCACGTGGATAACTTTAAGTCGTTTATTTTATAGACTTTGGGACATGGTAAGTGACACTCCACTTGGAACGACTCCTAAGTCTTTTTACAGTTGACGATACGTTTCCGACGTGAAAAATTATTGTTTTTACTTTAGACGGTTTACAACGTATTTGGTAAGTTTGACTAAAAAGATCTCTATACGTAGAAGGAGATAATAAACGACGAAATGGGTAGTTACTATTTGGTCATTTTCTTTTGGATCAGTTTTATAGAAGGGTGTAGACAACCCATTTTAAATTATCATCGAGAGGATTAGGTATCATAATTATGTTAGTAAAACCCCCGAATAGACTTTCATTAGATGTTTAGTATATGATACAGTTACTTTATATAAAACTAATGATGTCTAGTCCATGATAGATCTTTTTGTCTTATATAATAAAATGATACATTCCACTACCTACAATGGATCTGAAGAAACACCACTAGTAAAGTATCACATATGTTTGGAGGATCTTAGTGATACGACATGTGGACTTTGATTATGTATACAATTAGTATAGACTTTTGTAAAAAGTTTCAAGTTCCTTTCCCCTCTTCCGTTACCGTGGGGTGAAGTCATGAGAACGGACCTTTTAAGGTACCTGCCTCCTCGGACTATCCGACGTCAGATACCCCAGCGTTTCTCAGCCTGTGCTGACTCGATGAAGTAAAAGTGAAAGGTGAAAGTACGTAACCTCTTCCTTTACCGTTGGGTGAGGTCACAAGAACGGACCTCTTAGGGTACCTGTCTCCGCAGACCACCCGACGGTAGACACCCCAGCGTGTCTCAGTCTGTGCTGACTCGATGAAGTAAAAGTGAAAAGTGAAAGTACGTAACCTCTTCCTTTACCGTTGGGTGAGGTCACAAAAACGGACCTCTTAGGGTACCTGCCTCCTCGGACGACCCGACGGCAGATGCCCCAGTGTGTCTCAGTCTGTGCTGACTCCGCTGAATCGTCGTCGTCGTCGTCGTTCCTTTCAAATCAACCATTTTCCTTTGTTTTGTTCTTATATAACAAAGTTAATTCAATATAAAACGGAGGAACTTTAAAAGTGATAAAATACAAAATAAGTTTACGTACGTGGGTGCCTAAGAAAAAATTTTTTAATTGATTGATGAAAAGGACCGACGTGGTATACCATATGTCTTTAAGGGGGTAGTCCCTAACTTGGGTTCGGGGACTTCACCTTCACACCTCAGAATTGATGACCGGGTGGTCCCTTCAGAGGGTGTATAGAATAACGGAATCAAATAGCAAGAGACTTATGTCGATTAAAGATGGGTAAATGCATCAGAGACATAGAGGTTTACCAGAAGGTTGGTCAGATGTTCAAAAAATTCATGGTCCTTTTAGAAGCATTCCTTTCGGTTACCAATCCGTCTGAATTGTTTTAGTGTCTATTTATAAATGTTATCATAAATTATAAATGTACTTTATAAACTAATGACACATTACCGTTAAGATTATCTCAGTGTGATTTTCAGATACATAAAGATTTGTATCAGTTATGCAATTATGTAGATAAATTATTTAGTCTATCATTATTAAATTAAATTAATTATTTCCCACGTGATTACGGGGTATGGGAGAAAGGAATTTTGAAGTCCAATAAGAACGATTGCTGCCAATATTCTGAAACGGCGCCACAGCCGTCCGACTGGTCAGAGTCGGGCGAAGGAGAACAGACGCCCCAGAAGGACCGCGTGGCGTGGGGAGTCCCCGACCTCGTCCAGAGTGACTCGAGACCGTTCAGACCGGGGCCCAAGACCCTGCACGTGCCACGAGTGTAGAAGAGCCCCTACGACACGTGCGGGACACTCGACACGGGTCCCGTGCCTCGACGTGTCTTGAGGGCACTGGAATGGGTCTTCAACACTTGAGGACCCGATTGTCTACTTTGTTATTAAACTTTTCCTCTTGTGCGGTACCCTTTCCCTATTCTGTAGCACGAGACGTAGCGCTTCGCGAGAATCTGAGGGGCTCTTAGACGAGTCTCCTGACCGTCGAGGTCAGATCCGTTCTGTTCCGTCTCCTCCTACTTCTCCGAGAAACGGGAGAGGAGTTGGGGGGACGAAAGTGTCGATCGCTTCACGTGTCCCTGTCCGCCCGAAACCTCCCTTAGAAGCCCTAAATGAAACTTAAAGAAGGAGATTTTTAAGGCACTAGAGGAGGTAGCCAAGTTTTAGTCCAAACGGTGGGGAAGGTCCCCTTATTTTGAATCTACGAGTGTAGGATCCCTTCTCAGGTCTACAGTCAATTAGAGGGAACCCCTCTCTCTCGACCCTCTTATTCTGGGAGTCTCTACGGTCACCTAGTTCTCTTATGGAGTGGTTCGGGTGCCGGGTCCTTCCTGGATGGGGTCGATTCGGGAGTTGGTAGGACTTCAATACCTCGTGGTTGCGACACACGTGTGCCTTCCAAGGTCCGTCTTTAATGTTGGGGACGTCTTCTGCTACGGTACCACAGGGTCGGGGTCACCAGGGACCAGACGGGCACCACGGGTACAACCGTCAGTGTGGAAGACAAGTCGACGAGGGAGCGGGTCCCGTGGTCGGGGAGACTTGGTTGCTAGAGCTAATTTAGGACGAGTGACAGTGACAAGACCGACGGTTCGGGTAGTCCGAGGTGAAATGGTTGTGGACTCCGGTGGGGGTTTGGAGAGACACCCTACGACCAGAGGGACAAACTGATCCGAAGGAACGGTTACGGAGACATCCACGGGGTGAAGACTCTGTCCTGACAAAATAAGGGACCGGGTAGGTTCGTCTTACCTCTGAAAGTGTCGGAGGGAAACCCGTAATGTTTCTAGTGTCAAGGGGCGTAGGTCCTCAAGGGCAACCGATAACGCCTACGATTGGACCCGACTCTTTAGACAACAATCAAGTGTTGATATAGGCTGTTATTCGTAGGTCCTTTACTTGATTTGTTTACTAGACTACTATGGGATTTCTACAATCGGTCAGATCGTTTCGAACGACCACCGTCACCAAACCAGTGATTTAGTACATGCTGAGAACGCTGGGGTACCTGACACCGGACGGTCCGAGAAGACAGGTGTCCTAAAGGGTCCGTTCTTATGTCCTCATCCAACGGTAAGGGAAGAGGTCCCCTAGAAGGACTGGGTCCCTAACTTGGATATAGAGGACGTAACGTCCACCTAAGAGATGGTTGACTCGGTGGTCCCTTCGAAGAGTTGACTCGACGTCGTCATGTGACGAAGATCGACCCATTCGTTCTTGAAACCCTAGTTGGACCTTTTTCTCATGTGACTACACACTTTGAGGTCATGAAACCGGTGGAGTACGCTTCTCAACTGAGTAACCTTTTCTGAGACTACGACCCTGCCTAACCCCCGTCCTCCTCTTCCCCTGCTGTCTCCTACTCTACCGACCTACCGTAGTGACTGAGTTACCTGTACTCAGACTCACTGGAGGCCCTCAACCACTACCTGTCCCTCCGGACCGCACGACGCTAAGTACCCCAGCGTTTCTCAGCCTGTACTGACTCACTGACTTGACTACACAGTTTTCGTAAAATACAGGGTCTAGACCGGACACGACCTGTTGTCGTCTGTAAGACGTCGTCCGGGACCTTCTAGTCGAAACTTTCCATCGACAGTCAACGAACAGGGAGTCCCCGTTGACACCCAAAGGGGATTGAACAACGGTTATTACCTTTTAGTGGATGTCTATGGTCGAACAAATTGGGAGAGGATATTCAGTCGCCGATATTTAAATGTCTGGAGTAAATTCTCTACTCTTTTGTCTCCACGTCTCTGTATTCGTTGAACGGGTTATAGTCTGTAGGTCTTCCGTACCTCGGTCCTAAGAATGAATAAAACCGATGTCCCGACGACTCATTCATGAACTATGTGTACGAGTCCATTAGGATACTCCAGTTTTACGTCTCCCACGTCCAAGCTAGGGACAGTCCCTTGAATCTGGGGTATACGACACACCACACCGGTTTTCTAGCTTTTTTTTACACACATATATATATATATATATATATATATATATATATATATCTCTCTCTCTCTCTCTCTCTCTCTCTCTCTTTGATGAGTCAAAACCATATAACAAAATAATATAATTTTATAGGTAATGAAGTCACATCCTTGTTAAATCCCTTATTTGAAACTTTTTTCACTACTCTTTTTGACTGGGTTATTCAGTAATTTATATAAATCAAAAAGTTGTCATTCATCGTAAGTTGATATAAAATTTGTATGATTAAGTCACATACCTTTTCTTTTAATACAGTATCTAGGTTTGCAGTGTAATGTTTTTAGTGTGGTATGACTCGTGAGTCTCTCCAATATTTCTAAGGTAGGGATCGATTTCTCTATGACTGTCACTCGACGTTTTCCTACCTTGAAAGATTTTATTACTTTGTACAAATTAATAAAATAAGACTGTAAAGAGCTACGTAAGTCGGAGTGTCCTTACTATTACGTAAAAACGAGTTAAAGTCCCGAGCTTAATCTCTTTAGAGTCCTCTCCCCCGCTACGAAAACTTTCGTGTGACGGACCACAAAACTAAAGTAGACTACACCATATTTCCAGTGACGGAAAACTTCTTTCGAAAGAGATCACCTCGACTTGTCACATCTGTTTCAGTTTTGTTCTCACTTAAATTATCGTTGGAACCTAAAATATTAAATCCCGGTAGTAGAAAGAGTGTTCTGACAGGTCCATTCAGACCGGGTAATCACGGTTCACTTAGTGGACGTAAATTCGAAAACTGTCACAAGAGTTCAAGACAATTTTACGGGATAAAAAACAAAGAGTAGTTTCACAAGGATATGTATGGGTCTTCAAGTAAAGTTAAAAGTTTCGTGTGTAATTATAGTTTTTTATTATTATTTATCTTTTTATGTTGACTTTCTACTAATACATCTTAATATATGTCTAATATTATACATCTTTAGTGACCACTGGGGTGGTGACTAAGTTGTGAGATCGGAGAGAGACTTTAAGAAAAAAGAAACACCTGAACTTAAAGGACAAGTATCCCTCCATATGTCGTACGAGAAACGGTCTTATTGAGTCTAGGACAAAGTTTGTCTTCTACGTATAAACTTTTACACCCAAGGGACGATCCACTCTTGGGACCATTAAGATGTCGAAGTTATAGTCATGATTCTTGGTTCTGGGGGGGTAATTATCCTGAACTTATAAGTAAGGTCCTTTTACTTACAGGTCCTTAAATTCCGGTATTGGTTCTTCGTTAAAGTGACAATCGAAGTTCTTGAAAAGCTTTTAGGTGAGTAGGCTTGATGTTTGATTTCCTGGTAAAAGAAAGAGATCTTTTGTCCAGTAGTTGACCTGTATGACAAGGTCACACTTGACCGAGAGTGACCAAGAGTAATTCTGAGATTAACCAAGTTTAACCAAGATTAACCAAGAGTAATTCTGAGACCGGTTCTGGGACGGGTCGACCCAGGTGGTTAGGATTTGTAGAATTCTTACGACAATGATTTTTAGTCAATATAAATAAAAACCTTCCATTATGCGTTTTCACCTTCGACGAGTCAACACAGGTTGAGAAACACTGAGGAGACAGGTACCTTTAGGGGTCCGTTCTTATGATCTAACCCATCGATAAGGGAAGAGGTTCCCCTAGAAGAACTGGGTCCCCTAGACTCGAGTCCAGAGGACGTAGGGTCCGTCTGACAAATGGCAGACTCGGTGGTCCCTCCATTTTTAAGTTTTCTGTATCTTATCTTCTCTAAAGACGTCATTTCTACCGTCGAGTCTCAGTGGTAAATAAAAGGGAGAAGAGTTTTAGTGAGGGTTTAGTTCTTCCATTTACTTTATTGTCTTTACGTTTGAGGTAGAGTTATCGATTACTGACTTGACAACTCGGTGTCTACCATCTTTCCCGTAATTTCCGTCACCTGTGTATTTCCGCACAAGTCAAGTCAATGAGTCAGCACAGGCTGAGAAACGGTGGGGTATCTGGCGTCGTGCGGTCCGGAGAGACAAGTAGTGGTTGTGGACCTCAGGTGGGTTTGGGTACAGGTAACTCAACCACTACGGTAGGTCGGTAGAGTAGGAGACAGTAGGGGAAGAGGAGGACGGAAGTTAGAAAGGGTCGTAGTCCCAGAAAAGTTTACTCAGTCGAGAAGCGTAGTCCACCGGTTTCATAACCTCAAAGTCGAAGTTGTAGTCAGGAAGGATACTTGTGGGTCCTGACTAGAGGAAATCCTACCTGACCAACCTAGAGGAACGTCAGGTTCCCTGAGAGTTCTCAGAAGAGATTATGGTGTCAAGTCTTCGTAGTTAAGAAGCCGTGAGTCGAAAGAAATATCAGGTTGAGAGTGTAGGTATGTACTGATGACCTTTTTGGTATCGGAACTACTCCCCCCAAAGGGAGTATCATATATATTTAGTTATTTAATGTTAGTGAAATAACACCATAATTAAGAAAATTTAAATAATTGTAACTATGTATTAATATTTTTAAAATTTTTAAGTATAAGAAGAATTAGTAGAGAAATGGGGTTGAAATGATGTGAAGTCTTTATTGACTGGACAATATACAGTATAAATAGAGAAATTATAAAATCTAAGTTCGAAGGTATTATAACTCCAAGTTCGAAGATACTTGGGTGGACTGTTATAGGTCAAAATACTTAATACTGGATTAAAACACTAAACACAAGTATATATCCACTCGTATTTGACTTACGAATTGTCCATGATATTTATTCAGTCCCGAAGGGACTACCGAGTCCCTGGACGATATTAAGTCCTCTGTGCCCTCTACGTCCAAGCTAGGGGACCAACCCTCCTAGGGGACCTCTTCCCTTACCGTTGGGTGAGGTCATGAGAACGGACCTTTCAGGGTACCTGTCTCCTCGGACCCCCCGATGGCTGGTCCGACGTCAGGTACCTCAGTGCTTCGCAGCCTGTGTTGACCCCTTGTTTCGTACGTCGTCCGTATATATTCAATTGAATAAAAAAATTCCTGAAAAAATTTGTTACTATGCGGTAGAAGGGTGAGGGTAGGATAATTACCCTGTGTCTCCCTAGGATTCGGTTTTGTTTTAGTTAATCAATTGTATGCCTTGCACAAAAATTTCTGGTCTTAAGAAGCCAAATGCGTATCCAGTGTACTTATTTTAACTCTCCTTCGATGTCAAAGAAATCGAGTAGCGGAACAAGGGTCTCGACTATTCATTGTTGTCGTCGTCTTCAGGCGGCGGGTAAAGTGTCCAACCCGTCTCAAGAAGAGCTTCCTGTTGCTTATGTTTAAAACCCAAAACACTGAGTTTGATTTTTGTGTCTTTCGAAAGGGAAAATGGTAAAAGGGGAATGTAACACTGAACAGGAAGTCTGTAGTGTTTTCTGTATTATGAACATTCCTCTTTAATAAAGGTAGAAAGACGGTAAGAGGCATGAATTTTAAATACAAATTCACGTACTTTCTCTTTTACTGGTTAACTCAATCGTTTTATAATGAAAAAGTTCTGTAGTTACTACACAAATTGTAATAAAGATTCGTATGTCAATGAGTTTGGATGAAAGATCGTCCTTCATATACACTTATGAGTCTTTTAACAAGTAATAAAATTTTTTTGTCGGAAAAAAACCAAAGTATATTGGGATGAACACAAATTAACACATAGTTACAAATTACCACAATGGCATTCTAAAAGCACTGACGTCAGAGGAAAAGATCTTCCAAGGAACGGGACTACGACTTCTGTCTGAACGCTTCGACATTTAATTCTCATACTGAAATCAAAAGTCCTTCATTTCCCCTTTGTATGGTTGTCTAGTAATGTATGTACTTTGTCGATGTGACAATTTTGTGATCCGTACTTACAAAAGTGACTTCGTAGTAGTATACTAACTAAGATAGTAAATTGAAATTAAAGATGGGGATGAAATAAACTTGTATTAACGTTTGTTCGAAAAGGTCGGTGTACAGTGTCGATACCCCCGTTGTGTGACCGACATGAGTGACCATTATTTTACGGGAATGTAGACCGAAGGGACTATCAAGTCACTATTTCTTTGGGAGACTTTACGTCCTCTACGCCAAAGCTAGGGCCACAGTCCTTCTAGGGGAGCTCCTCCTTCCCCGTTGAGTGAAGTCATACGAACGGACCTTTTAAGGCGCCTGTCTCCTCGGGTCACCCGATGTCGGTATCCTAGAGTTCCTCAGTCTGTACTGACTCGTGAGGAAGGTTGGTGTGTCCGAAAAGTCAGAAGTTTCTTAAGTTCCAACGTCACTGGCGACCTGGGGATAACGGTAGAAAGTCATTTTACAAGGGATTGGGTGTAGTGTAGACTAAGTCCAAGACCCGGACACTGGGTCAGGATTAGACTTACTACTCAAATCCTCAAAAAACAAAAAACGGATGTCTGTACTTCTGTTTTTACTCTACTTGAAATTTCCAAAGAAGGGACAACGTTACTACTTTAATAACGTCCCCCTTCCTGCTCTTTTCGTTAGGACCTCCAACCCATGTTTGACCTTCTGTGTGATGAGTTTGAGTCGAAGGATCAACGTCTTCCACTAACCACTGTGCATGTCTCCTCGGTCCCGCCCACCCTTTACCCATCTTCGTCTCCTGTCTCCGTGTCGTCGGACCTCTCTAAGCCCTTGTTCCTCCCCTTCACGTCTGGTGCCTGTCATGAGCCTGTTTCGGGATAAGTAAAACTAGTTATCCAATCTAAATGACTCAGGAATCATACTAAAATCACTGATGACCTCTATTTCTCGAGGAGTCTTGGACTCCAGAACAAATGGTCTGAGGTTTTCGGATCAATATGTCATTCAGAAGATATATGTTTACTCAAGACAAGACTCTCACGCAAATATTCAGGTTAAACAAGCATTCAGGTTGTTTAAACCTGATACAGGTTTCCGTTTCGACACCAAAAAGGTCATCAGTACATGCGTACACTCTCAACCTGGTATTTCTTCCGACTCGTGGTTTCTTGACTACGAAAACTTGACACCACAACCTCTTCTGAGAACTCTCAGGGAACCTAACGTTCCTCTCGTTTGGTAAGTTAGGATTTCCTTTAGTCAGGACTTATAAGTAACCTTCCTAACTACGACTCCGACTTCGAGGTTAGGAAACCGGTGGACTACGTTTCCACGTGAGTAACCTTTTCTGGGACTACGACCCTTTCTAACTCCCGTCCTCTTCTTCCCCTGCTGTCTCCTACTCTACCAACCTACCGTAGTGACTGAGTTACCTGTACTCAAACTCGTTCGAGACCCTCTGCCACTTCCTGTCCCTCCGGACCACACGACGTCAGGCACCCCAGTGGTTCTCAGTCTGTGCTGACTCGTCGACTTGTTGTCAGTTGTTTCAATCGACTCCGGGGGTAGATTGTGTTAGCCGACATAACATGACATGACATTACCAAAATATTATGTAAAGTGTGTTTATAATGTATTCTTTGTTCGTGTTTTTTATTTCTCTTGTGAAAATTAGAAATGTCATATCATGGTACTTTACACCCCGAAGGGGTCATCGAGTCACGAATTCTTAGGCGGACGTTACGTCCTCTGGGTCCAAGCTAGGGACTCAACCCTTCTAGGGGACCTCCGTCCGTACCGTTGGGTGAGGTCATAAGAGTGAACGTCTTAGGGTACCTGTCTCCTTGGACCGCCCGATGTCAAGTACCCCAGCGTTTCTCAGTCTGTGTTCACTTCGCTGCCTCGTCCGTACGTGCGTGGAACTTTTCATGTCATCGCGTCCTGTTGTCGACCGTATGTCCCCGACCGTAGTCACTAGTCCGTTCTTTATTCGATGACGGGGTGACATGAGATACGTCAGGACATGTCGTTCCGCGTCTTTTCGTGAGTGAACATCTCCCACGTGTACGGACTGTTACGGGTGGTCTGTGCACTCGCTTGCATGCACTGACCTATACCCCTGTGTGCAAGTGTAGAAACTTTCAGACGTTGAACTTCCAAACATACATCCCCTCATTGGCACTTCGTTTCCGACACTCGAATAGTCTTTTTTCGTCCTATGCCATCAATGATTTCGTAATCCACTATACGTGGCATCCTTTCTACTCTTCCCCACCATTCCAAGACCCACCCCCTCTCGATCCGCACAGACCTTATCGATCGTCTCTGAGCTGACTTCTTCATCTTCAGCATGATCCGGACCTGCGACCAATATAAAGACGTCCGTTTCCTCCGTCACCCAGTTCCTAAGTTTAACCTTTACATACGTGTCCCGTCTAATTAAACCGCGTTTGATAGGCAGAATTCACGACTCACTCCACCAGGAAAGTCGCTCCGCTCACCTCCTTTATGATTCCCCGTGTTACACAAAGTTTGTTTCAACTCCCTTCTTCTAGTTCGTCCTCTGACTTGTTGAGACATAAGTCTCTTTCTATCTGGTAGGGCCCAGACGACTTGTTTTCTGCGCATTGAACTCCATGTTTCAGTGCTCCGGGGTCAGACGTCTGTGTGGACCTTTGTCTACGCCAGTACAGTTGGGTGGGTCGGTATACCGGTCTCGACCCCTTCTTGACCAGTAGAGCCGTGTTGACTCTTGGACGTGCTGTAGAGGTATTCGCTGTCTTGAAAGGATGTAGTGCCGTCTGGGCCGTACTTCCCTTCCTGGCGACTTGTGAGGCCGTCAAAGAGAGTACACTCCTCTCGGTCATACGAGTAGACAAGAGTCATTTCTTTTTACCTCGACCAAAGTAATAAGTGATCTTGAGAACCCTCTTATTTAATTGCATATCTGTTCCTTTGCTCACCTTCAGTAAAACAACTTTTTAATGTAAAAGTCCCATTGTGTGTTTTCGGACGAACCGTACTAGTTGTGTATTTCGAAAGAATTTAAAATAGGGGAGCTGACTGTACACTGAACCCCGTAACTAAATTGGCGTGTAGAGGAATCCTTGTAACTCACCTCAGGGAAACCTCTGTCGTCTGAGTCACCTTCCACAAGTGTGTCAGTGCTTTCCCGGGTCCGGTACCGACACAGAAAGGGAATCACATTCTACTACCAGACTTGCGTTAGTGGGTCGATGTCCGGGACATTGCCCCGTCGACTGTGAATTTTGTCACGAGAAGTACAACCCTCTGTGGAAGCGTCTTTGACCCCTGTCATAGACAAGATAAGAAACATTTTAATAAAGGAGTGACGGACATTAAAGATTTCTTTTCACCTTCATGATCAACGAGTCAGCACAGGCTGAGAAGCACTGGGGTGCCTGACATCGGGTGGTCCGAGGAGTCAGGTACCCTAAGAGGTCCGTTCGTATGACCTCACCCATCGGTGAAGGAAGAGGTCCCCTAGAAGGGTTGGGTCCCCAGCTTTGACCCAGAGACGTAACGTCCGTCTAAGAAACGAGTCTAAGACTCAGTGGTCCCTTCGGGTTTCTAAAGATTTTCTAAAGATTTATCGGAGGTTTAGAGGAAACAGAATTTGAACTTGACTTGTTTTGTCTTATTTATATATAAAAATAACCTCATGTCAACGAAATGTTACAACACAATTAAAGACGACATGTCGTTTCATTTAGTCGATATGCATATGTATATAGGGGAGAAGGAACCTAAAGAAAGGGTAAATCCAGTGGTGTCCCGGACCTCACCTCAAGGGACACTATTTGTCATCTAGGAATAATGAATAGATAAAATATGTATTTTCACAGTCTTATGTAAAGATTAAGTATGGTTCCTCCGGGACTCGTGACTAAAATATTGATTGTCGTCTAATTCGACCTTCTTATTTATGACATTATCTTATTGAAGTTAAGTTGAAACCCTTTAAGAACTGTCTTCTATGGATCTAGAAGATATCTATGTCTACATCTCTTAATGTATCTAGATACATCCATAGATATAGACAATCGGAACTGTACATACATCTTTGACAACAAAGAAAGACGTTTATTTCTTCCGGATATATCCCTACTAGATCAATAAACTAAAGAAATCATTTCGGAACGTGTCAAGAAAGTCGGTTCCTGTCCGAGATTCGTAACCATTGAGCCTCGGTGCGACGAGACGTCACGGGAGAAGACCGACGTCTTCTAAGACTGTCCGTGGACTTTATTACTTTAGATCGTCTCACAAACCTCTTTCGTTCCCGTGGGGTGAGGTTATGAGAACGGACCTTTTAGGGTACCTGTCTCCTCGGACCACCCGACGTCAGGTACCCCAGCGATTCTCAGCCTGTACTGACTCGCTGAAGTGAAAGTGCGTAACCTCTTCCTTTACCGTGGGGTGAGGTCACAAGAACGGACCTCTTAGGGTCCCTGCCCCCTCGGACCACCCGACGGCAGATACCCCAGCGTGTCTCAGCCTGTGCTGGCTTCACTGAATCGTCGTCGTCGTCGTCGTCGTCTCACAAAACCCTCATTACGAACAGACGTCATACAAAAAATCTCCCAGAGAGTCCTTTCCGAGTACCCGTGTTATAATGAACGTAGTATGCAACAATGTGGAACTTTCAGTCAAAAGAATCAATAATTTTCTGGATCTAGTGTTTGTGAGAGAAACTCGTGGGATATACAGTGAGATAAAAGAAGACTGTGTTTCGTAACGATGCCTTTTCCGACTACCCTTAGATTTACAAGAAAAGAAAAATTTAGTGAACAAATAAACCCCGAGCTAAAAAAAAAAAATTAAATTCTAGGACATTAAAAAGGCCTTATCCAGAATAAAGACCAGTAAGTGCTAACTACAAAAACCTATTTACTACATACGAAAGTTGTGTATGAAAGTTTAGAAACGCATAAAGTCTTTTACACTCATGAAGATAAGACAACGAAACCGAGGATTCTATGTCTCCATCCTGTACAAAATGAAAGAAGGCAGACGGTTAAAGGAAATTTAGTAAAGTTAGAGAAAGAAGTAAAAAAGGACTAAAGAATGTTAACGGTGAGGAAGAGAAAGAAAAAGAGAATTTCGTAGTTGACTACATCCGTCAGTCCAATACGAGGAAGATTAAATCAGAAGTAACGAAAATAAATGTCAAGAAAGGACTCAGGATCGTGGAATACATACTTAAAAAGATTAAGAATGAATCCAACGAGAGGATTGGAATACGCTATACGTTGTAGAAAAGTGAATAAAATGCTATCAATCGTGACAAACTCGAGTAACACTCACAGAAATACCGTCGAAAGCACCAGGTGTCCTGTCGTGAAAGAAGGAATATTAGAATATGAACATTGAAAATTGAACATTAGAAAATGAACATTGAAAAAATACCTTGAACTGAAACTACCAAAAACCAACGAGTAAAAGTCCGTTTTGAACAAAAGGACATAAAGTGGTAAAGAGAGGATTAAAGTCTCGAAGGAGAAGACGCACATTTATCACTAGTTTACTCCGTCGAAATAAAGACCCTAAAGGACCAACAAGGGTGAGGGAGGACGGTCGTGGTCGAAAAAGACCCAGACGAAAGAGGAACTGGTGAGAACAATAAAAACTCGGGTGAGGACCTACAAAAGGAAGTCACACCTTCCTTCTCCCATAGACGAACAAGGGGTTTTGTAGACTACGGACATTGATTGGAACCGAAGGAGGGATAGGGTACAATGATTGACTTACAAACACAGAGGGAGGGTTTAAGTATGCGACTTCAGGAGTGGGGTCACACTGCGATAATCTTCGCTTCGGAAACCTTCCGTTAGTCCAAATCTAATCCAGTACTTCTATCTCACGGATTCTCCCCTACTCACAGGAATACTCTGGTCCTTTTCTACAGGAAGGGTGAAGATGATCCGCTTCTGCGTCGTTCTTTCGTTAGTGAAGACTGAGTCCTTTTCCTCGTTTGCGAGTGAAACGGCTGTGGAACTAGAACCTGAAGGGTCGGAGATCCCGATACTCTTTATTTTAAAACGGAAAATTCGGTGGGTCAGACACCATAAGACAATATCGTCGAGTTTGTCTGATTCCATGGTACGTTTTATACACCGATGTCAAACGGACTTGGACGAAAATGGACCTCAAACACCGAATGGAACCAAACAACATTTATAACAAATATCTGAAAACCACATAATATATCCGTGGGACAAATAAAAGTACACCCTTAATATCCTCTAATTCTTTGATACGGTTACAGAGACAGTGAAAGGGTCTTCCTAGGAATTAAAAGAGAACAACTTAAAACGTCTAAATAGTGAAGATAATCAGAAAACTTTCTTGTGTCAAGATAACTGTGAAAATAACTAAGAAAAAGAGGACAATTTAATCACAGACGAAAATCGAAATAATAAAGAGGGGACGACGGAATGACACAACGACCAACTAAGAAAAGATTTGTGAACTCCATTCATGAACCTTCCAATTACAGTCGTGAATAACGAAATGATTTATATGTAAGTTCCGGTGCTAAAAAGGAGATTTTTACGGAAATCAATGAGAGTGTTCAAACTATATCTGTTGTACGTAATAAAAAGTCGAGATCTACGAAAAATAGGGGTAACACCAAAAGAGGTATGAGGGAGTCAATAAACTTTCACCAAAATTTTAAAGATTTACGCACCCACAAAACACAGAAAAAAATATGAGCAATAAATCAAAGATTGAAATAATATGCAACCAGTTTACTACGGATTGTATGGCTAAACCAAAGAGAAGTCTTAAGGAAGTATCACATCATTCACCAGTACGAGGCATTCAGTAAGTGCCCAAGAACTTAGTCTTACATATAAGAAATCAGTGACTTACTTCTTAACATATTTACCAGTATTGTACTTAGACCATTTGCCTCATAAAGTTTAGGTGATTTAGGAATGAGTAAAGAAACCGAGAAACTAGTATACCACTCCATGATATAATGTATAAAATTTGAATTAGAAGTTTAATGAGGAGTATCCATCCATAATAATAGAGAGAAAGAGAGAGAGAGAAAACAAAAAATTGTCTACTCTCTAGACTCCAAGTGTCTTCAATCCAAGAGATTCCGATGAGGCTATTATCTAACGTCTTAATACTAACCTCAAGACCTAACCTGTCAAAAAAAATGATATAGTACTACAGATACGTTTCATAGTATAATAAAATTTTCATAAATTTTTCGTCATAATTTATTCTCTTTTTAATTTTTCGTAAAACTTTCGAGACGACATTCTTTTGTAACAAACGAACTCAACTTTCTAAACCAAATGTGCATGATGCACGAGAATGAACAGGGTTGCGGATTACGTTTTAGAATTGCTCGGTTTAAGAAGGAAACAAGATATATTCGTATTAACTAGAAAGTCTTATTGTTGGTACTTCGTAACTTTCTCTAGTTACTGGAAAGATTGGGTAATCTCAGTCCTACAAAATGTCTTAAATATAAAGTGTAAATGATTTAAAATTTTAGTCCCTAGGTAGTGTTGAAAATCGATTGACCTTGTAATTAAATTAAATAAATTAGTTGACCTTCATTTGTGTTCGGATAGTCCCTTATAATCTAAGGAAACCCCACGAGGTAGACTTCTTGGTAGAAAGTGACATCATTGGAAGTTTTACCTCGGTGATTATAAATAAACTCTTTCTTTGGGTGTTTATAATATTGTAAGTTGATTGAAAAGACAAAACTTCAACAATTGTTATGTAAAGACAACGATTCACCCTTTTTCAAACTCTCCAGAATCAAAAGAAAAGAGTGAAACTTTTACAACTGTCTAACTATAATTCACCCTTTCGTAAATATTTTTGTGTAGGTAATCGGGGTTTGGTACCAGGTGACTCGTTCGGAACTACTTACAGTAAGACGCCCTTTTCACATCATATTAATAACATTACTTGGTGAAATAACTTATTCAGAGGATGTATTTTATATCATTAACCTTTATTCGTTAATGAATTTTAATATGTCCAACTTCCACCATAGAGTAAATAGACATGAACTTAAAAAGTACGTGGACACTCGACTTTTAATTAGGGTTTCACGTATACTGTCTAGGACACGTACCGTTCTACAAAAAAAAGGTATTTTATTTGAAAAAAACATCTTTGCTGTAATACGAATCTTTCCTTTTTTATTTTAATTTCCACTGATCACAGTCACCATCGTTCCAATTTTGTCTGGATAATGTTACATGTATTTCCACTTATAGTAACATGATCGTTCAGTCCTTCCAAACTTTTTACAGAATTTACACTGAAAACATTTTTCCTCCAAAATCTACTGCCCAGTTCTAAAGACTAGACTTCAATAAAGTTATTACATTTAAGACTTAGAGTTCTTTTGTCGTCCGTACTTTCAATCTTATGTGTGTATCTACATACACCTGTCTTGACCCGAAGGGACCACCGAGTCACCATTTCTTAAGTCGCCCGTTACGACCTTTGAACCCAAGCTAGGGACCCACCCCTTCTAGGGGACCTCTTCCTTTACCGTCGGGTGAGGTCGTAAGAACGGACCTCTGAGGGTACCTGTCTCCTCGGACCGCCCGACGTCAGATATCCAAGCTTTTCTCAACTTATGCTGACTTCACTGAGTCGTGCGCTCGTACGTGTTATACATCACGAGTGATCATTATTTCGTGCCACGCACGACCCATCCAAATCTAATATGTCCATTTTCGTTTTACTAGAGTACCGGTAATATATATGCTCACTTCAGTCAGCACAGGCTGAGACGCTGGGGTACCTGACATCGGGTGGTCCGAGGAGGTAGGTACCTTAAAAGATCCGTTCTCATGACCTCACCCAACGGCAAAGGAAGAGGTCCCCTAGAAGGACTGGGTCCCTAGCTTGGGCCCAGAGGGTGTAACGTCCGTCTGCGAAATGGCAGACTCGGTGGTCCCTTAGTCCTTGTATATATATATATATATATATATATATATATGTTTGTCTTCCCGTTTCTGACTTTTAGACGTCTGTAAAAAATTTTTACTCGCCTAAGTACTAAGACCCTCTTTTACGGTCTACGAAAATGGGTTTGTCGACAAACACTTAAATTTTGGGTGTCGTGAGACTATCATGTTCCTTGTCGGGAACCAGAGGTTAATGTTAAGTTGACACAAACTTGAAGTCTCGGTTTCTTGTTCTTATAGTCGTCCTCGTGGTTGATATTGTGTAACTCTGAAGTTCCTTTTATTTTACACATTCCTGTTGATATACGTTTTCCCTTCTTATAAAATTTTCCTGTCGTTTTACATTTAAAGTTTTCATCCAAATCAAAATCAAAGTCGAGAGAGTTTGGACTACACCTCTGACATGACTTTTGTGAACTAGTTTTAGAAAGATATAATACATATTATATCTAACTAATTGAATTTTTTTTGTGAAAAATAAATAAATAACTGTAAGTCAACCTCGTACACCCTAGATCGAGGGACTCGTCCCTAGTTTGGGTCCGGGGGACGTAACCCTCACGTCTCAGAATCAGTGACGTGGTGGTCCCTTCAGGAACCCGACTAAATGTAAACTAGGGTTTATTTATACGTACTTCCCGAAGGTTCCACCGAGTCACCATTCCTTAGACGGACGGTTTCGTCCTCTACGCCCAAACTAGTACCCAGTCCTTCTAGGGGACTCTTCCTTTACCGTTGGGTGAGGTCCTAAGGACGGTCTCTTTAGGGTACCTGTTCCCTCACACTACCTGATGTCAGGGGCCCCAGAGTTTCTCAGTCTGTGCTGCCCGACTGACTACGTGTGTGTCCACCTGCTACCAGGCACCCCAACGTCTTCTCAGACTGTGCTGGATCGCTGTTGTTCCTGACGTTTGTTTAATGTCTACTAAGGTTTGGTTTTCCCTAGTGTGTTAATTCGTTTTTTCTTTTAGTCACTATCCCTTAGGGAGGAGAGTACAATCGACTTTCGTCCTCGTACACGAAAACTAGATCCTCCTGACTCGTGGGACGTATATTTTAGGGATTCTTCACTGACAGTTCATTTATCGTACGTACGTTTACGTTGACGTAAAATTAAACTCAAGTTTTGGCATGACGTTTCTAGTTATTTTTACCTTTTTTTCAAAGGTAAATTAACCACATAAAACAAACAAACAAACAAAGGAAAGGTAATAATGGCACTTATGCACCCGTTAGTTAATAGATGATTTCGGAAGTATACGATGTCTCTCTTGACCGTCCCAAAAGTATAACCCAAACTACTTGTGCGAAGAAGGGAGGGGTCCTGGTGTGATGAAACATAGAAACATTATTCCGGGGACCAATCACCATCGTAGTACGAGACAAGGTCAGAAGAGGGTCTCTCTCCAAACTTACCGTGATGTCTCAACGATTCGATAATAAAATCTTTTAAGAAAGTCTCATTTTCGTCCTTTCTACTTTTGTCCGATAAGAGAGAAAAAAAAAAACAAATTTCACTCAATTGCAAGTGGTACCTTTAATATCTAGTCCGGCTCATACACGCCTCAATGACCTTGTTTAGTAACTTGTGAGACATTAGTACATCTTTTAATATTTTACGACCTACCGTTAGTTGGTCAGAAACACTTGTCATTTGGAAAGGTCTTGTTGAATTAAATGAAGAGCTCTCCGTTTCCGTGACCCATCCGTTACACCCATCGTTTACTTTATAGTAGTTTTTAGTCTGAATTTTTTTAGTCTAAGTACCTGTTACTCTTTTTATTTAGTCAATGATTATATAACACGAGTTGAACTAACGATGAAGAATTCCAAGTAAATTCATTTTCATTTAAAAGAACCAACTACTGACATTCACGTGAACGACTTAGACTGAAGTACCGTACCAAATTAATGTCATTGAAAAAAGAGAAAAAAAGAAAAATCCGGTGAGACACACCGAACACTCTCGAATCAAGGGGTTGGTCCCTACCTTGGAACCGGGACCGTTACATTCGTGACTCAAGATTGGTTACCTAGTGGTCCCTTAAGGGATTTCATTGAAACGAAGAGGTCACACTATCCGTATAGCATATGATACGGTCCATACTACGATTCGTAAATTGTATATTAATAAATTAAGAACATTGTTTGGAATTTTTATTGTTGCTAGAGAACAAAAAATCTATTCTCAACCGTGGATGTAGTGTATTAGTCATAATGACCAGAATTACTACCAAGATAAAACGAAGAGTGATAGTCAATGTAAGTCGTCTATATGATAGGTAATAGAAAAATTTATGAAGGAGACGGACCTCGTGGATGAAGAAGATAACGGGTTAGAAGGAAGAGAGCATCCTTCCTAATATATGGAAGTAGGACCTCTTCCTGTGACGTTGGGTGAGGTCATAAGAACGGATCTCTTGGGACACCTGTCTCCTCGGACGCAGATACCCCAGCGTGTCTCAACCTATGTTGACTCCGTTGAATCGTACGTACGTACGTAACCTCTTCCTTTACCGTTGGGTGAGGTCACAAGAACGGACCTCTTAGGGTCCCTGTCTCGTCGGACCACCCGACGGCAGATACCCCAGCGTGTCTCAGCCTGTGATGACTCCGCTGAATCGTCGTCGTCGTCGTCGTCGTATGGAAGTAGGTAAGTGTACACAAAGAGGGGTAATCTGATTTTCTAAGATTTCCCGTATCAAGTTCCCGTATTAAGCGTAGGGTGAGTGACAACTTAAGGGTATCGGGTATCCTCACGGTATGCTCATTGTCCAGAAGGTATTTGCGAACAACTTTCTGATTCACTTAGAACTTCTGAATACCTTTACTTTTGCCATTTGCTTTATGTCATTAATGAAAAAAAGTGAAAGGAGGGGTAAACATGTGCACAATCGATAATTAATGCTTCCGAATGATACCTGTAAAGATACACAAATCGTCTTCTGTCGTCTGTAATAGAGACAACCTCTTTATTTAGGAGTGACTGAACTAGTGTACCCAAGGTTACTGACAAGACCCTTCCCGTCTCGGTGACCCTGTCGGGAGTAGAGAGACAGACAGCGTACGACTATACTGAGACCCTACACGGGAGCCCAAGGGGTCTGTGCTCCAAGACTGGGGTCCTCTCCGCGGGGTCGGTTCCGACTTCCAGTCTTTCTAGTCTCTCGAGGTAGTCTCTGTCAAAGAACCTAGGTCGGTACCACCTCTAGAACTGAAACTACTCTACTAAGTCAAGACTCGTGACTCATCCAACGAGAATGATTGTCCAGAGGACCTTTCGGTTCAAGTGCAGAGTCAAATAACGATAATAATAATTGTTTGTAATGAGTCCTTTATCTCCCAAATCAAAGTCATTAAACAACAACAAGTCAGTGATTCAACACAGGTTGAGAAATACTGGGGTACCTGACGTGGTGTGGTCCGAAGGGAGAGGAAGAGATAGAGGACTTCAAACGAGTCTAAATACAGGTAACTCAACCACTACGATAGATTAATAGAGTAAGAGACAGCAGGGGAAGAGGAGGACGGAAGTTAGAAAGGGGTCGTAGTCCTAGAAAGGGTTAATTGGTCGATAAGGGCAGTCCACCGGTTTTATAACCTCGAAGTCGTAGTTAGGACGGTTACTTATAAGTCCCAACTAAAGGAATCTTAAAGTTATTATGTCCCCGCTTTTTACTCATCTTTTGACGATGGACTAAAGGATGACGAACGTTTGCTCTTCCTTAGAAAGTTCTAGACGTCCAAATAGGAAATTAACCCTTCTTTCCCTTGGGGAACTTCTAAGGGTACCCCCACCCCAGTGTTTCTCAGTCTGTGCTGACTCGCTGAAGTGAGTGAGTGAGTTCTCTACACCCCTAACCGTGAACCCTTGGGTAAAGATACCCCAAGCCTTCCTGTAAGTGGGGTTCCCTTTTCACCCTGGTGTGACTACAGAAAAAGGAAATCCTAAACTGATTCGGTGTGTTGTCGAAATTTCTACAATCTAAAAACAAACGAGTAACGAATACCTCTTCCTGTCCATAAAAATTTGATACACTATTTTCATTAGTTTGTCCCGATAAAATTTTTTGTGCCAGAGACGTTTCACTCCAACGGTACCCTTAAAGAATGTCAACAAGTTTCGGTCCCATTAATGAACCCTTTTAGAACGGACTGTACGCGAAAACGAAAGAACGTGACAGATTAGTGTGTGTGTGGGTGGGAGTGGGGAGGACCGAAACCAACAGTCCAGAAGGGGATTTGAACACTAAAGATCCAAGGACCCCTGAGTCACAAGAAACCGTTCTTTTTCATTCGACGAGATCACGTCTCCCTCAGTCTTCAAAGAGGACTGTCCATTAACAATCCTCTTTTCAAAGTAATTATGAGAGGACAAGGAACCAAGTGACATACTCTTAGTGACCTTCGGTCGGAGAGTAAAAGAAGACTAAAGAATGAACAAAACCCCTTTTGTTGGGGGCCCCCTCAAAGAAGTGTGTCTCGGTTCCCGGAACGAGAGGTGACCTGTGACTAACCGTAAAGATTTCCGTCGACCTTACATTGTCTTTAAATGTTCGTTAACGACTCTTTGCGAGACAAGTCCTTAAAACGACACACAAACATATAAAAACAAAAATTCGCCGAAAATCTCCAAAGAATTCTTTTTACTTTTTCCAAACGGTATAAATTTTTTTTGTCTATGGTTCCTGAAGGGACCACAAGGTGACTAATTCTGAGACACGAAGGTTTCGTCCCCTGCGTCCAAGCTAGGGACCATCCCCTTGATTCTAGTATCTTCGACGTTTCGTGTCGGTTTTCTGCTTGTTTTAGGATTTTTATGTCTAAGGTCTGATGAAAGAGGAACTAAAGATTTGTGAAGAGAATAAACGATAGTGACGTTAAGTAATTCACCCTAAAAGACTTAACCCAAAGGGACCGGGTTTCGGGAGTTCCTACTGTCTAGGATTCATAAATACTTCTCGTGGTCCTCGCATTCGACCTTTGTCACTCAGAACTTTCTTAATTCAAACGAAAGGATCTTTGGATTCCTTTCAGTCTCGAAATTCTTACCCACCGGTGGGTCCCTTCAGAAAAAAAAAAAAGGCGACAGTGTTGTCGTATCGATCGATGACGACTCTACTTGTCTACTTGACACCAGGGATACCCGGTGGACGGTCTACAACTTCCGACACTTTCTATTTACTATAACAAGATTGACATCAAATAGATGTATACCGGTTACTCCCTACTTCCCGTTGAATTCGTGACGACTACCAAAAGACACATATTCTGGTACATGACACACAAACTTAGTTGGCTTGAAGATCTACCCCTGGCGGACGTCAGAGGGTTTCCAAGGTCAGGGAAATCTCGCCTCCCTGAACCTAGGGGGCTCCTAGTCCGAGAAACGATGAAGTAATATATAATCCCGTAATACTCTCCTGAGTCCAATATCTTATTCCGATCTTAACAAAAGAATGAACATTCTATCAATTTTCATTATCAATTCGTTCTTATATTTTTCTTCGGTGTTTGTGTATTCCTGTACTTTGTCTAGTCTCTACCGTAGACTTTAAGGAGCTGGATTGGGCTCCACCTCTAGTGGGTCCCTCCGTCCCTACTACCATTCGAGTGTCTCCAGGGTTTAAGGGAAGTCTACGGGGAAGAGGGGGTGGGAGGTCGGATGGGGGTGCAGCTGGAAAATAAAAAAGAGTGGATAAAACTTTGTCAGACAAGTCCTTTGCACTCTCTGTAGTACAAAGGAGCGTTTCTCTTTTATGTAAAAGTCTCTTATTCTAAAGTTAAAACACAACTATAAAGGTTACCTATAGTAATCGTCCCTAAATTTTTGTACGTTCGACACCTAAACCGTTCAACCCGTAGATTGCTATAGTCGAGAGTCCTAGGAAGGACCTTTCCCGTCCAGTATTAGTGTCGGGTCTGACCCCGAAGTAACGTGTAAGAGACCGAATTTCAGGTGAAGGTTTTATGTAAATCTTTTATTCCGTTAGACACAAAAACATACATTTCACGTTAAAGTCTGGCTCGCCGACTTTAGTCCGGTAATAGGAAAGTCACCGAATAGATAGTTGTATCTTTACAAAGACGAAGATACGGTACATGTGTTATGACTCATTTGTATTGATACCCCTTTCTCTGTGCTTTTTTAATTATTGAAAAACTTTTCTCATGTACCTCTTCCGTTACCGTTGGATGAGGTCATGAGAACGGACCTTTTAGGGTACCTGTCTCCTCGGACCACCCGACGTCAGGTACCCCAACGATCGTCAGCCTGTGTTGACTCACTGAAGTGAAAGTGAAAAGTGAAAGTACGTAACCTCTTCCTTTACCGTTGGGTGAGGTCACAAGAACGGACCTCTTAGGGTCCCTGCCCCCTCGACCACCCGACGGCAGATACCCCAACATGTCTCAACCTGTGCTGATTTCTCTGAATCGTTTTTCTCCTATTCAGAAACACGTACACGCACGTTTCAGTGAAGTCAGTGCAGGTTGAAAAACGTTCGGACGGTCCGAGGAGACAGGTACCTAAGAGGTCCGTTCTTATGACCTCACCCAACAGTGCGGGAGGAGGTCCCCTAGAAGGGTTGGGTTCCTAACTTGGACATAGAGAAAAGCAGAGGACATAACCGTCCGTCCAAGAAATGGTGATCATGGTGGACCCTTCGGACCTCTTCTTTGTGTGATGTTTTATTTGACTGTACTCGTAGTACACACACACTCAGCGAGTCAGCACAGGCTGAGAGACACTGGGGTACCTGACATCGGGCGGTTCGAGGAGACAAGTACCCTAAGAGGTCCGTTCTTATGGTCTCACCCAACGGTAAGGGAAGAGGTCCCCTAGAAGGACTGGGTCCCTAACTTCGGTCCAGAGAACGTGACGTCCGTCTAAGAAATGACAGACTCGGTGGTCCCTTTGGGGTAGCAGTAGTAGTAACTCCTATTTTAGTGATTTGATGTCGTCTCTTACCCCCTTAACCCCTCACTATTTCCCGGCTTCAAGCAAAGTGAGACCCTTCCCTACCCTCTTTTCCTCTTCTCCTTATTCATTTGTAGGAGACTTCGCATTGGCAACCTCTTACCCCTCTTTGTCTCTTAGCACCTCGGACTTCCTTAACCATAAAATACAGGTGTATTGTCTCTTCATATTTGGCATTCAGGGGATATTTACTTGGAAGTTCAACTGTTGCTAACTTCTAAGGTCGTGCGCAAAGTAGTCGTAGCCGGTACTCACTGAGTAGAGTGAGGTAGAGGGTGGGGACTGCTGGGAGGTCGAGATGACAGAGGGTGGGAGAGGGAGGAGGTCAGTCCTCGAGAAGGACGGACGGGGGAGCTACGGTCGGACACACGGTCGACGACATGACGTGATAACATGAAAAGTTCCACGACATGACATTCTAATTTTCACAAAGAAATAAAAAACACAAACGAAGAATACATAATACACACTTTTCACAGTATTTCGATAATATTATGTCATGTTATGTCGGCTGACACTATCAACCCACGGTTCCGATTAAAACAACCGAATTCTTGTTTGGTCTGAAAGCTCACGTGAGAACCTTGTCTTGAACAAACATACATCTCCTGAATGAGATAAACTACCATTCGGCGTCTTTTTGCCGCCGTTATTAAATTTCCCAATTTTCTCTTCGATCCTCAAGGTTTTCTCTTTATGCACGTTAACTTAATCTACGAAAGCGTTTGAGATTACTCATTAGAGAAAGTGTTTGAGACACTAGGTAGAAAGTAAAAGATTGACACCTTAAACCCTTTGTTAAGGGATAGATGAAAAGTTTACTATTCACTTTCAGTGAGTCAGTACAGGTCGAGAAACGTTAGGGTACCTGGTATCAGGTGGTCCGAAGAGACGGGTACCCTAAGAGGTCCGTTCTTATGACCTCACCCAACGGTAAGGGAAGAGGTCCCCTAGAAGGACTGGGTCGCTAGCTTGGGTCAAGAGGACGTAACGTCCGTCTGAGAAATGGTAGACTAGGTGGTCCCTTTGGGTTTACTATTTTTGTATCCATTTAGTCTCGTACTTATTCTATTACACGGATCTCTAGTATGGACGGTGTCCGGAATCATTTGAGTTATTTACCACCAATAACCCTGATTAAAACCTCTGCGAACGAGATCAGTCAGAGGAACCATATTGTTGACCTCATTCATACCAGAGAATGTCTTTCGTCACATGTCCGGTGACAATTTGGACCCGACTTGAACTCTCGAGTCTCGGGAAGGAAGACGTGTACTTTTGGACGTCCAAACCCCTCTGACAGGTGGATGGCCTCCAGTACGTCGACAGTGTGCAGGACCGAGTTTTCGACTGAACATCTTTACGCTTAAAATCTAAAGGTTTAAATATTTACAATCCAAATTACTAGAGAAGTTTGTGATTTTAATAAAAGAAGTAATAAGAGGACTCTGTAATCCTAAAGTCCTGGGTCAACACACGGTACCAAGAAAAGAGATTGTGGGGGTAGGGAGCAAACGAGTCAGCGGAGCCTGAGAAACGCCGGAGGATCTGACATCGGGCGGTCCGAGGAAACAGATACCTTAAATCATCCGTGCTTATGACCTCACCCAACCGGTAAAGAAGGAGGTCTCATGGAAGGGCTGAGTCCCTCGCTTGACCACAGGGAATGTAGGGGACGGAACTGTCCGTCTAAGAACTGGTGACTCGGTGGACCCTTCGGGAAAGGAGATTGTTTCCGAATTCCTTTTTAGACCAACAAACTCTGTCACCAAGAATGGAAAACCAGTTACATAAACAACAGGAGTTAGCGTCTGGCAAACCGCACTAGCGTCCTACTCCTTCTGCACCTGCCCTCCGAAGCATTCTCCGTCGTCCACAGGACAACGACCGCTAGTTATTTGACGAAGTACTTTGAAAGGGAAACGTTTTCTTCGTGTGTGTGCAGTTCGTAATGATTGCTGTACCTCGTTCCCGACCCTACCGTAAGACGTTCGTGTGTAAACGGACTCAATTCAATTTCTGCACTGTTTTCAAGTATCTTTTATTCTGTACAAGTATCTGTTCACGTATCTTTTATTCTGGTTCTCCACAAATCTAAATTAACTTTTATAATAAACGTTTTACAAATTAAATCTCTTTTTAAGGACGTAGAAGTCAGTAATGACAAAAATTTTCAGTACAGGGATTTTAATAAAAATACGTTGTTATAAGTCATTAATTACCATAGAAAACTTAGAATAACACCATTATTCTAGAATCAAGTAGAGAGACTTAAAGGTGCATAGTATTCTTAGGAACTCTCTATTAAAATGTGAATTCCTGATTTTTATTGAGTTTACTTTGAAGTGGACTAGAGGTTTCGTACCCCTCTTAAGTGTATTGTAGAAAAGTTTATTGGCGATTAGAACTCAGATTAAATACTGAGAAAATATATGAAACATAAAAGTCCAAATTTTAAAAAAAAAATTTAGTCTTCACGTTTATATAAAACTAAACTTAAAATTTAAATACCGTACTGAAAGTCGGAGTATGAAAATATTGGAAGGGTATCTTAACAAACATTTTCATCAATGTATTTTTACAGTATAGACTGTAATAAGATCAATATAAACATTAAAAACTCGATCTTGACCTTCTGAAAGGAAATTTGTAATTTTTATTGACAAAATTTCGTAGACGTCATATTCACAAATTGGACTACCGTTTCCACCATATTTTAGTATAATCATACTCATATTTTACGGTATCAAGGAGAAAATTTTTTTGGCCCTCTGTTTCATATAACATGGGTCTGTACCGTAAGATTTGTTTACGACAGTCAGTAGGTCTTTGGACCGGCCACCAGTAAAGAGGTAAATCAGCTTGAGTCTTCCCAGACTCTCCGTTCAAATAGGACTGTACCAACTCCCAGTCTCCGGTCACAGACGGATGCGTGGTAGAAACGTTCAACCTGGTGGACGTGGTCAAGGGACCCTACGGTTTAAGGGCTCCTCACCAGAGTCCGTCTTCGTCCCCAGCCACCCGTCAGAAGGACGGGCCCGATTGTGTCCACTGAGACGAGACCCACACAACAAATTTCCCTAGTTACTGAAAATTCTCTCCTTCTGCCTCATCATTGTACCTATTATTGAATCTTTCCTCGGTGCGGGTGTGCTCAAACTTTCCCTACTTAGTCTGAATTCTACTTACAAAATGTCCCATAAACTCTATCTATTCATTCCTTTATGAGATTATGGACTAAAATCCTTGACATTTTAGACTTCCTTCGAAACTCTAGAAGTGGTAAACGCCAGACAAGCCTTTAAAAAGTTTCTACGCTTCAGCGTTTCCCTCGAAAAGGAACCATAGACGCAAACGAAGTGAAACGAAATTGATTCCTTTTTTATTCTCCTTTCCCCCCTGAGATATACAGTGTCAGATAGGGTTGTAAACTTAGTTTCCTTGTTACTCAATAATGTACTTCTTTGTCGTCCACCGTCATTTCGGGGTGGTTCATAAGTTTCAGACTCGTGTCTTTTGTTTTTGGCTTGGTTTTGATTTGGTCTTTTTTATTTTAATCTTCTTTTTAAAAATAAAATGGGACTTTGTATTAGGGGAAAGGTATGGTTTGTACTAAAAAATTTGACAACTGACTGTAAAAGTGATTGTATAAATTTGTCGTTTTACAAAATATTTATACACACGATCTTGATCTTTAGTTTTCTTAAATTTTTTTATCTTTACTTTTAGAGTTCCCCATTACAAACTTTCTCCCTTTTACAGTTCCTTTAACTAGTAAAAATCAAATCGTCTAATTACTTTCTTTTTGAGTTTTACCTTTGTTGTGTAAGCCATGTATCTCGGTCTCAAAAGATACGTGAATATTTCTACGAGCCCTTAATAAGTCAATGTACGGCACTCGATAGACCCCTAATTGTTCGTTTACCAAAATAATAAACAAATAAAGATGAAGATAATCAAACAAAAATATAAAGATGTCTAATTCAAAGTGCCTTTTACTCCTAAATGTAATGTGTACGACTCGACTCTCCAGTTTTTCATGAAATTAAGTCCGTCAGAAAGAACCACCCCAATCCCTTCATTCAAAGTTTTCGATGAAGAATAAGGAACACCCCATATACGAAAATGAAATATTACTGTCAGACAAGACCCAAACACCTTTCTACTTGCACTCTCCGGTTCCTTCGGAAACATTTCTGTTGCCTCCACCATCGAGAAGGAAGGATGGTACGTGCCTATTGGTTTGGCCGGTCTCTCTGGTACTCGTAATACTCCCTCGTAGGGTTCAGGTTGCGGTATATACCGAGTCAATAGGTCGACGAACACTCGGGCATCCCTCTAAGATACAGGACTAAGGATCAAACCCTTTGAACGGGAAAAAAAGAGGTTCTCAGGGAACCTGTCGTTCTTCAGTTTGGTCAGTTAGGATTTCCTTTAGTTGGGACTTGTAAGTGACCTTCCTGACTACGACTTCGACTTCGAGATTATGAAACCCGTGGACTACACTTCCCGGTTGAGTAACCCCTTCTGGGACTACGACCCTTCCTAACTCCCGTTCTCTTCGCCCGTCGTCTACTCTACCAACCTACCGTAGTGACTGAGTTACCTGTACTCATATTCGTTTGAGACCCTCTATCACTTCCTGTCCCTTCGGACGACACGACGTCGGGTGCCCCAACGTTTCTCAACCTGTACTGAATAACTAACTTATTGGTGATTTCCTTAATAAGAACGTAAAACCAAAATATATTATACTTATAAACAGAATGGGTAAACATATAGAACATATCGAAACACTCAGTAGAAACTGAGAGACAGAAACCGCGACCTAGTAAATCCCTTCTCCGGTGGTAACAAGTGGCGGAAGAGGGGGGGCTAACCCTGTGACTCGTGTCGTGCGAGAGTCATTAGACTACCAATACTGTTGTTGTCACTACTTCTTACTCGAGGGTTTCCACGTCTTGTTTGGGACGATCGTAAAGACCCTCTACGTCCGTTAGTCTTTTTGCCGAGGTATATATTTGTCTCTGCTTACTCGTTCTCCGCACAAAAGGTTTTCAAATAACCGTGTTGAGTATCTTTTTATAAACATCACCATTCATCTCGTGGGTCCCCTTTTCTTTCTGTCGATAATACAATTGAGTCTGGTCTCTCCTTCCGTTAATATTTCCCGGTTTCTGTCCGACTCTTCTGTCTCGTCTTTATTTCACAAATTAAGTACGCTGACGACTGAGTAAATAAATGTGTAGCTACGTCAGTGAATGTTTAGTTTAGGGTATCCGGTCCAAGGTACGATTCGAGACCTCTGTCTTTCTATTGATTCTATGTCATACACGAGAGTGCGTCGGGCGTACTATTGCCTGTCAATATCTTTATCTATTACTGTTATTTTATATTATCGGGAAGGTCGACTCAGTATGTGTTTCACAACACTTGTGTTCCACTCCTTGTTTCCCTCTTTAATCTTTTTTTGTTTTTATTTCGTCCACGGCGAAAAGGAAGATCTTCGAAGAACCGCCGTCTTAACGATGTGCACTAGTGTAATCAGTTGTGACCTGGACATCCGGACGACCCTGACCCTACGTAGAAAATACTCTTAATTTACAGAAGTTTCTCTGTGTTCCCGTCTACCATATAATTTGTCCTATACGATAGTCTTGTTTTTGTACCTCGAGAAAAGGATTTGGGGAGAGTCGACCGGGTAAGAGGCCTAGGGGTGACCACTAGGGGACCAGTCTTCGTGGGGGACCGAGGGCGGGTGGGAGGGGGTCAGTGGGGCACACACCAAACCGAGGAAGTTTAGGTAGGGTGTGGACGCCAGTGTCAGTAGAAGAGGAAAAGACCGAATTTGGGAAGCCGTAACCAGGTGACGAGAGTTTGTTTTGACAGTCGGAAATCCGAAGTCGTCGGCTGAACGACACTAGACAGGAATGGACAGGGGAGGACAGGTCGGGAGTGGACCGGGACCGGGTGTGACATAAGGCGAAAGCGGACGGAGAGAGTCGAGGAGGTTTTACAGGACCGGAGACTGGGTCGCGGAGGCGACGGGACCCTCGAGGAGAGGAGGGAAAAGAGAGAACAACGTACTTGACGAAAAGATTAAAGTCGAGGTAGTCGTTAAGGGGTTCTTCGAAAGAGAGCAGTGGTTCTAAAAGGGGAGTGTTCGGGTCCCGTGTGGCCCATCCTGGTGTACCTCAGCGGTACAACCACATCCAGTTCCGTTTGCTACTTTAGTCACTAAAGAAGACGAAGTTGGATTATGTGTGACAAGGTCCAAGGATCCTGACACCATTGTTCAACAGTTTAACGAATTTTATTGTTTTTAACTAGGAGAGGCGTGAGACATCCGACCTTCAGGGCTCAGTCCCCTCGTCGTTCCGGTACGGGAGCGACTTCTACGGCCCCTACGGGAGAAGGAAGTGAGAGTCGAAGAACCGACGGGGGCCACAAAGGACCGGACTTCGACGTAGTGAAGTCGGAGAGGGGGACAGGGCGAACCGGACACACTAAGGGACAAAGAGATGGCCTTAGAGGGAGAGAAGAGAGAATACTTCTGTAGCTGGTGACTTTAGTCCCAAGTGGAATTTGGTCCTACTAGAATTGACTAATGTGGACGTTTTTAGATTAAAGGGTTATTCCAGGGGAAGACTCCGAGGACTACCTGTAGTCAAACGCCCCCTGTGGTACTTTTGGTGATGTACCTCGTAGTAAACTTGAATCCCACAGACTGAACTTGCGAGAGAGACAGGAAGGACTCTGACCTTTGAGAACCTCCTGTTCCTAACATACCCCTAA
Organism: Capra ibex; assembly: GCA_006410555.1. Taxonomy (NCBI): domain Eukaryota; kingdom Metazoa; phylum Chordata; class Mammalia; order Artiodactyla; family Bovidae; genus Capra; species Capra ibex. Next base: position 3,626,957 of record SJYO01048061.1, on the reverse strand, counting down.
AAGGTAATAAGACATAGACCCCAGTCGGTGTTATCAACTGTGTTTCCTTCGATTTGTCAGTAAACAACTTATTTATTAATGTGTCTAGTCTACCACCTTGATTTGAGAGGTCACCTATTGACCCTTTATTTTTTTCTTCCTAAAATCCATATCAGACTTCTTACCTCTCCATTCGTCTTTTAAATGATGAACTTATTGAAACAACCACACTTTATGTCCACAGGGACCTAAATGTCTTCTCTTATTTTAATCTGACACCGCAAATTGGACTTGCATATAGACGGTGACTACTTGTCTCCTTCCAAATCTTATTTAAATGTACATTATAAAACGTTGTAAATTAGTTTATAGGATCGTATGTTACAAATTATGTGCATCCAATGGTCATAATTTTTTATTAGGGTACGGATACAAAAAGTTTACGTAGAGTAGAGTAAGATTGAACATAATCTCAATAAATATAAGGGTTTCGAACATTCGAGGAATTCCCATTCTAAGGTGAAAATTAAATGAAAATGTCGTGGAAGATCTATCTTGTTGACAAACAGTGATTTCGCCCAAACTTGAGTCGTACTCAACTAGTAACGTGACATTGTGACTTTTTTTCGTCCACTCTTTCAGAAAACTACTGAGTCTAGGACGGTTGACAGGAAACCGGATAGTCCGGAACGACGGGGTAACTACACGGATTTCCCCGTCAATTGTGTCTCTTCCTCCCTGAAGGGACCACCAGGTCATCGATTCTAGGACACGAGGGTCGTGTCCCCCGGGTCCAAACTAGGGACCAATCCCTTGACCTAGGGCACACGGTGTTGGCTTTTCTAGGGTACACGACGTGGATTCTACGCCACGTCGGTTTATTTATTTAAATTTTTTTTTATTATTCTATCTCTCTCCACTCGTCGACGACCTTACCACCCGTACAGACAAAAGTACGACTCCGTGATTACTCTTAGAAGATGGCGCTCTTCCCCGGAGAAAGACTCGAGGTCCCTGGTGCACGAGGAACAAAGGTCCATTCGTCGTAGTTGTTCCTACTGCTCTGCCGGTGGACCGTCGGGCCGTTTAGGAGAGGACCCGCATGTGGAGGGTCTGGACACACGTGTGGGTCGTGTCGATGTAGGAGGCTTTGGGTACCGTCACAGCAGACATTCTCAGGGTTCGAATGTAAGAGTACACGGGTAGTCGGGGACTTCTCTCCTCGGTTACCACTAGGTAACTTTGTAGACTCGGTTGCTTGTTGTAGGTTCGTGTTTTGATCCTACTTAAAGCGTCATGCTACGACTCGCTTCCTTCGGTCTATTTTGTTTGTTCATGTATGACTTACTAGGGTACTTATATTTGTGGTCCGTCGTGACCAGACAGACGAACCATGGGCCTCTCGGAACTAGGACCCCACTCCCTCTTCGAACCACTGGCCTAACCAATGTCCCTCCCCGAAGCTTCGTTGTCAGTTATAAAGTACTTGACCCACGACCCTCCGAAGTGAAACATTTTTAAGTCGTTTTACGGACGAAGCGAAGAGTCCACCGTGATCACCATTTCTTGGGTGAAGGTTTACGTCCTCTACGACCTCTGTTCCCAAGCTAGGGACCACCCCAACCCCTCTAGGGAACTTCCTCCCGGACCGTTGGGTGAGAACCTAAGAACGGACCTCGTAGGGTACCTATTTCCCCAGACCATCCGATGCCAGGTGTCCGAGCGGCTCTCGACCTGTACTTACTCCACTGAATCGTGTGTAGGTACGTCTTCATATAATGTCAGTTCATCTTTCACACAAAAAAGAAAAATTCTGGTCTATTACGTAAAATCGTGTTAGTAAATTAAGAATGAAGTGACGATAATTGGAGGTAATGGAACTGGTAAAGAAGACGGGATCGGGTACTAGTCCTGACTCGATGTTTTTTAATTTTTCTTCTTCTTTCGCATTCTACCCAAATCTCCCACACGCATACACCTTCCTTACCCGTCACTCCCCCTACTCCGTCGGTCCTATTTCCCTACACAAAGTATCATAAAACTTCGGTGACATTTCGAAAATTTATACACTATTTTACCATAAGATCGAAAATAGGTTGAAGAAAGGGGAAGACGTACATTCGTGTCTAAAAGGTTTTAATTTAAATGGAACTACGTTTACTCACTTATTATACCTAATACAACCTATATGCCCCATTGTTAGATTCTAGTAATATGATATAGTATTTTCTGGAGTCGTATGTCACAAACGTTAACATTTAAAGGTGAATTTTTAATAAAGTTGCTAATACTAAGAACTTGCCTTCTTTGTATCGTGTTTCTTAGGGTCCTAAAAAAAAGGGAGATATAACTTTTTGGATTACATTTCTTGTCAGGTCTCCTTCCTCCAATATTACCAAAGTTGACTCGTACTTCAGACCGACCTCGTCTATCTGATGTACTATCGAAACGTTATCTGAGTGTACTAAACTTCTTTCTTTTTTTTTTCTGTAAAACGTCTTTCCTTTAATCTTAGTTTCCTTTTTTAAAAGTTTGGAACTCGAAATTTTTTTATATATTTAGTAGAGTCGAGTCGCGATAAGATACCGAGCCGTAGACAGAACGACTCTATAGTAACGTGTAACCCGCCCACTTTCGGAAAAAGGAAATGAACACGAAGAGTTCTCTCAACCCTCATTAACCAGACGTATTGTGTATGGGACAAGACGGAGTAGCGAATTTAGAAGGCATAAAGTCGGACCCGAAAGAAGACAATTTTATAAGTTCGTAATAAGCCAAAGTAACGGACAGACTTTCGTCGTTGTTTATTGACTTAACTTCCTAATGTAATTTATTTAAAAAAAAAGATTGAAAACCACACTAAAAGATTTTCTTTTGTTAAAATTTTCGTAAGTCCGAACCCCTTCGCAGAGTAAACTTTTAGATCAAGTACGACCGAGCTTTTTACACCTATCTAGACTCCCAATTGCATTGACTTCTCATAAAACACCGAGAAGGTCTATGCTTGTTCCTGGTCTAAAACGAGTCAGACCTCCTTCCGAGGAGACACAGTGGACTCATTTAGTTTCTCCTTAAGAGAAACGAAGAAAGGTACTGCCGAAAACGACCGAAAAGACCGAACTATGTAATGAGTCATTAAGTCTTACCTCTGAGCAGGATTTCGTGTTTGATGATCAGAAGTTCCTTCAAAGAGACCGATAAAACAAAAACACTAAAATGTTGGGTTTGACGTCTACGAGATAACCGTCATAACTAGTTTGCAACCAAAAAAAATAATTACAGAGATAGTCAGTTAGTATTTCTTTTAATTAGGACTTATAAGTGACCTTCCTGACTGCGACTTCGAGGTTTAGAAACCGGTGAACTACGCTTCGTGGATGAGTAACCTTTTCTGGGACTACTTCTGACTTCGTTTTTCTTCCCCCGCCGACTCGCACTCTACCAACCTCCGTAGTGACTGAGTTACCTGTACTCAAACTTGATTGAGGTCCTCTATCACTTCCTGTTTCCTCGGACCGAACGACGTCAGGTGCCCGAGTGTTTCTCAGTCTGAGTTGAATCACTGACTTATTGTCGTTACTGTAGGGATTCGACGTTCCAAGTAAAGTAAGTGAAAGTACGAGAACTTTCTTCAACGAGACTTGGATTCTTGAATATCCGAAATTTGTAGGACGTCTTTCAAGAAACACGTCATTATCTCCATGATAAAGGTTGTTCTGATTCGAGCGTCCTTTACAATCGTTGAATGATTGTCTTTTGATAATTTTTCGATCTTTTGGTTTAATACGACTTACCTACAAAAGGAATATAATTATAATAACAGGGAATTTTAGGATAATTACCTTACTCTCCAAAGGAACTCTGTCGTCATTACTTGTCTGAAACGAAAACACGTAAAAAAGGAGATCCAGTGTTTGTGGAGAGAGAATGAAAAATAGACAGAACACAATAGGTTGGTCCTGTGTCAACAAAGGTGGTCCCTTAAATGACTCAGTGTCTTTGTCCAAATAATACTAGTTTTTTACGTCCAACAAAAAAAAAAGAGAGATGAAGTTTACTTTAATATAATCTCAAGGTACAGTTGATCTACGAACAAGAACAGTGTTCTACTTATCCCTTTTTTTTAGGTCTGGGTTCACTTAAGTCTTCTACATAAAAACACGCATTGATAGAAGGGGTAAAACGAAATTCTTTTACAACCTCTATCGTATCAGTCATTTTTCAGTCATGAAAAAAAAGATAGTCATTTTTTCATTCTTCTACATCTTAATTTAAAACCAAAACAAGATATTAGGGAATCGACGAAACCTAAAGTTACACGAGTTTACTTTTTACTCCTAGAAGTAAGAAAATGTATTTACGGTCTATATATTCACTCTATCGTATAACGGACATTAAACTTAATGAGTTCCCTTTACACCATATTTTTGATTTCAATAGTGGTTCGGGGTCGTTGACGGCCGAGCTGCACTTTTACCAGAGTAGAGTCACTCCCCCGATTTACTTCTCCCCCGTTGTGCGTACGACCTCTGGGGGAGGAGGTAGGTCCGTCCCTGGTGGAGTGGGAAAGGGTGAGCGAGGTTAAAGAAGAGGAAGTGACACACCTGACTAAATAAAAGAGTTCTTAGAACCAAATTTTTTACTTTTATCTCTGTTATCTTAAGGGACCACCAGGTCCCCAATCCTAAGGTACGAAGACTACGTCACCCGTGCCCAAAGTAGGGACCATCTTCCGTTACCGTGGGGTGAGGTCATGAGAACGGACCTTTTAGGGTACCTGCCTCCTCGGACCATCCGACGTCAGGTACCCCAACGCTTTCCAGTCTGTGTTGATTTACTGAAGTGAAAATGAAAAGTGAAAGTACGTAACCTCTTCCTGTACCGTTGGGTGAGGTCACAAGAACGGACCTCTTAGGGCCCCTGTCTCCTCGGACCACCCGACGGCGGATACCCCAGCGTGTCTCAGCCTGTGCTACCTTCGCTGAATCGTCGTCGTCGTCCTCTTAATTTTAGGGTGTACGACTTTCCACACCGATTTTTTTTTCTTTTTTATCTCTTTTCGTTTGTAAAAAGGACTCGAACACAAGGAGAGAGAACAGGGAAGAAAAAGTTTGAACGAAGAACTTTGAACGAATGGTAGATGAGCCGAGGAGACGTTACCGAAGGGGTGTAAGAGAGAACTCAGGGCCCAGAGAGGGTGGGAGTCACCGACACGAGGACTACCTCGGTGGTCGTCGAGGTCCAACCACTCAGTTCACTAGTGAACCAACTGGTCCAATTTTGACGAGTGTCAGTGGGGAAGACGGGAGGATCGACCCAAAGGTAGAAGTAGGACAGGGAAATTTAGTGAGAATGTCTTATCGATTCCTTCTTTGTAGCAGAACAAGATTTAGAAGTTCATTAAGTTCCTAGTAGTTAACGCAACGAGAAACAACAAGTCGACGAGTCAGCACAGTCTACGAAACGCTGGGGTACCTGTCGTCGTACGGTCCGAAGGGACAGGAAGTGGCAGAGGACCTCAAACGAGTTTGAGTACAGGTAACTCAGTCACTACGGTAGGTTGGTAGAGTGGGAGACAGTGGGGGAAGCGGAGGACGGGAGTTGGAAAGGGTCATAGTCCCAGAAAAGGTTACTCAACCGAGAACCGCAGTCCACCGGTTTCGTAACCTCGAAGTCGAAGTCGTAGTCAGGACGGTTACTTATAAGTCCCCACTAAAGGAAATCCTACCTGACCAATACATCTCCTCTTTAAGACTATGGTGGTACCGAATTTCGTAGGGGAGTGCGGAACGGGAATGAGAGATTGTTATGACCAAACATACAAACGGGGTGTCAAAATAAAGACCAAGGACGGAATCACATATGGAAGGGTTGTGAACGTTATGTGAAAGGAAGGTGTGAACCAATTAATATTATGTCGAAAGGTTTTGGTAGAGGAGATCCTACTAAAGAGTCTTATTGTTACCGATGAACTTCATCATTTGCACACGTCTAGGAGACGACTTGGGACAAGTAACGGAGTAAATGATTGTACGAAATCGGGAGTTACATTCATGAAGTCGGGGGACTATATTCATGGTATCAATCAAGACGATACAATATCCACTCTTGGGGATCCTGGTTCCTCGAGTTTAGACAAGGGCTTCCAGTGTGTCGATCTTCCCCACGAGTGACCCCAGACCGTTGTTAGAAACTCCAAGGTCTTGAAGTCGAAGAAAAACCCACTCCCCCTTCGATACGGTCAGAAGTAATGTCGTACCCCCGAATCAACGGGACACCGTCCGCCCTAGAATCAAGGGACTGTTCCTCAGTTTGGGTACAGGGGACGGAACCTTCCGCCTAAGAATTGGTGACCTGACGGTCACTTCAGGGGTCTTGAAGTCGAAGATTTGTAATAAAATCTGACAGAGTAGTTTTATTGTAAAAGTTCGTTATCTACGCAGAAATAAAGACGTCAAACCATGGACGATAAAGAAAATATACGTTACACAAAGGGGTGAAAGAATTATTTTAGACTAAGTAATAAAAATCTGTGTAGAATAGCTGGACGAAGGTTGGACTCCCTCCGTGCAGAAGGAAGTAACCCAGAAGGTGAGATCACGAGTCCCGAAGTGTGATTCCGAGGGATTCAGACACATAGAGAGGAGATAATTCGACTGTTCAAAATTAATTCCCGTCCTGAGAAACACCGGGGTACCGGATCATGACCTGTGGACATGAGTTTACTATCCCTATTGTATTGTCACTCCTCCGCTCCTTGTTTTTTCCGACGTTTCACGCCGGGTGTCTGGTCGACTTCCCCGGGTAAACACCATAAAGGGTAGTGAACCAATGGGAAAGGAATCCAAGAAATGTCATGTCTTAGTCAGTACGATTGGTCGTGTCTGCTGAGAAGACTAAAGTCTACTCGGTGCAATAATTCTACTTCTCCTCTTTACTGTTCGGTGTAGTCTAAAAGGTAGTCTTTGTTTGAGTATTTTTCGTAAAACAAGGACTACTTCTGATACGAAGGTTGAAACGTTCTAATTTTTTTACTATTAACTGATATTTAAGACATGTTACATAGACACCATATTTCGAAATGTTTGCGTACCTAAGAACTTGTCCTGTTGTCTCGTCAGTTGAATACTGATATACCACACAAAAATCTCGAAAGGTATCTTTTAAGATTAGAGTAAATTTTTGAAGGAATAAAACTTTATTAAAATTTGAATGTATTATCAATGTTTCTATTATGTCTCAAGGACATGTGGGAACTGGGTCAAAAAAAAGGGTACAATCGTAGAATGTATTGGTGTCCTGTAACTAGTTTTGGTTTTTTAATTGGAACCAGCTGATGAAACTTGGTTTTGTGTCTTAAAGAAACCTTGAAGGGTCTAAAACGTACTTACGGAAAAAAAAAAAAAAAGACAAAGTCTTAGGGTAGGTCCTAAAGTGTAATATAAAGTAACAGTGCAGAACTGTAGAAAAACACACACACACATGCACACACACAAATTCGAGAAGGAATAAAAGACCGAGGTATTTTTATGAATCCAGAATAGAACACAAAAGGGACGGAGTCGAACTCTTAGTCGGTGAAGAGGTTTCTTATAACTAAAGAAAATGACCTCTTACCAAAAGTCTTTGTTCTTAGAATCCTGACCCAAAAGAACTATAGTGACCGTACAGTGACGAAGATCCGAGTGAGTCTCCTTTCTCGATCCTTTATATACATACATATACTCGGGAACATATGTGTGTGTAGACATAAATCATAGATGAATAAATACATATATAGGTAGTAATACAGATGCATAGACGGATGTATCGATACACAGATATATAGATAACTACATAGATACAAAGGTAGATACGTGGATATACGAATGTAGGGTAGAACGTTATTTGACTCAAGTATGACTGTGAGGATGAGATTACAACACGGTTTCCTTGCGTACATTCTTAACTTCTAAAATTTTAATTTTTTTTTTTTAAAAAAAATTTAGAATTTTTTTTTTCTTCAGTAGACCGTAAAAGGAAAACAAATAGACATTGAAGAAAGAGTCCGAAGGGACCACCGAGTCACCATTTCTTAAGTGGACGGTTACGTCCTCTGAACTCAAGTTAGGGGCCCAGATCTTCTACGGGACCTCTTCCTTTACAGTTGAGTAAGGTCCTATAAACGGACCTCTTAGGGTACCTGTCTCCTCGGACCACCCAATGTCAGGTACCCCAGTGTCTGCTCAACCTGTGTTGAATCGATGGTTTGTTGAAGAAGGAGGTTGACACACTTCAGACCGAGAGTAATAGAGGTACTTGAAAAATTGCACAAGACGGAATCAACTGCCCATCGATCATCGTCACTACTGTAAGTGGCGTCTTATTTGGGGTGTGAAATGTGACCTCCAAACCTTCTGTGTGTAAAACAGGACCGCAGAGATGTACCCCCAGAACTTGAATTGGGTGTGTGACAGGGGTACTCCTTAGAGAAAAGTCTGTTGGTGATACGGAAAACGTTGACGATAAGTGCTCATACGGACACCATCTAACAGCTCAACAAGTTAAAACGTAGGAAACTAATTTTCCCGAATAATCTACGTGATACTTTTGTGTAATCGTATAAAGTACATTTTGTTGTGTCTCTACCCCATTGTAGTTTATTTTATCGTGTGTATATGTAAAGAGTGAAGAATTATTATTAGATTCAGTAAGAAAATTATAGTCTCATTTTTTATAAGTTACACTCCTACGGTCGGTATGGACGGAGGTGACACAGACGACGACTTGTTCCCGTCGCCCATCTTATATTCCTTTCCGGGTGTTACTTTCGTGATTGGGAGATCATCCTTACTTCTTTTACTGACCGGCGACAAGAGTCTATTTGTGGTACCGAAGGACCGGTGAAAACCAACGCTTTTTAGTCAGGTTACGTCAACTCTGAGTATGGACTTAGTTCGGAGTGAGGGTGAGAGGTGGAGACACGGGTGGGAGAGACTCGATGTTCCCACTGAAGTCGAGATCTCGACCCTTCCCCTGTTCCAGAGAGGAAAGAAAGTGAGTAAGTAAGTAGAGGAAGAAACCCCAGGTCGAGGAGGTCTCGTCTCCGGTCCTACCCCTCAATCCGCCTGTTTAGTAACAGAATCCTTTGACCGGTGTAAAGTCCCACCGGGAGAAACACCAGACCAGACCTAGATGGGACAAGTTTCGACTCCCGGAAGACATTCCGACTGGTCACAATTCTCCGTCTCTGTGTTTTAAGGACGGACGTTCCTTACTACAACTGATCTGGTTTCAACCTGGTTAGTCTGGAAGAGGGGATCGTCCGATTTGAACTCTGTCTCTTTCACAATAAACATTGTTTTGTCTTTCAGTTTTAAATGTACTCTGTTTTTGTTTCCACCTAATAAATACAAAGGGATTCCACCGTGATTACCATTTCTTGGACGGACGGTCATGTCCTGTGCATTCTGTGTACCCAAACCAGGAACCCAGCCCTTCTAGGGGACTTCTTCCCGTATCGTTGGGTGAGGTCATAAGAACGACCTTTTGGGATACTTGTCTCCTAGGACCACCCGATACCAGGTATCCCGACGTTTCTCGACCTGAGCTTCCCGTTTCGTGGTCATAGTAATTTGGAACAAAAAGAAATACACAATCAATGAGTCAGTACATCCTGAGAAACGTTCGGGTATCTGACATCGGACGGTCCGAGGAGACGGGCACCCTAAGAGGTCCGTTCTTATGACCTCACCGACCGTAAAGAAAGAGGACCCTTAGAAGGGTTGGGTCCCTAGCTTGGTCCCAGAGGACGTAACGTCCGTCTAAGAAATGGTATATTCGGTGGTCCCTTCGAGACAAAAAGGGAATTCCGACGTCATAGAGAGGGGGGGAGTGGGGGTGTTGGGATATGTTAGCGTAGGTCTAACTGTGGAAGATGATAGTACGGTTATGTCTCTTCCAGAGATCCTAACTGCGCAGTTTCTCCAGTCCCTAAAGACAGACCAAACAAACGACTGTATAGGGAGCACGGGTCTTGTGTACGGACCGTGTACCGTCCGAGACCTATTTATCAACTCTTACTAGTCCTTGTAGGGATAAACATAGAGGTCGGTCAGTCGGTCGGGAGTGAGGATCCGAGATCTGACTATGTACGTTGGTTGGTAATCCAGAGAGATGAGTCTCAGAGTGAGTGTGGTCGGGGTCTGTCCCACTACTAGAAGAGACATGCTTACAAAGGACCAAGTCACCTACCACGACAGTGGGTAGGTTCCTCTACTTGGACCTTGGTCCTCAGGAGGAACTCTACGGGTATATACAGGAAGGTGGGTGTTCGAGTGATTCAGGGACGACTAAGACGAAGGGTTTATCGAGAGGTCAAGTGTGACGGAGGGTAGGCTTTTCGGAGGTCCCCGAGGGATAACAAGATCCCCGTCTCCCTTTTCAAGAACCGTAAAAAGAAGTCCGAGGTGCACCAGATTCGGGGTGAATGAAAAGATATGAGTGAAATGTGGTGAAAAAAGACCCCAGTGCGACTTGTACAAAGGAAGAGAGACCTTACAAGAAAGGAGGGGAGACTATCGATGTAGAGGTTCTTCAAGTGGCGACGAGGAAGTATCGAGTTGGGTTCACAGAGAAAGAGGAAGGAATGGGGGGACAGGGGGTAGACCCAGGTTTAGAAGATCCTTAAGGAGTGAGTTTACGACAAGAAGAGACGTCTTTACAGTAGAGCGTAATATTTATAGATAGGTGACGAAACTAATAAACTAAATACAGGTTAAGGAGGTGATCTGGGAGTCGAGGTACTCTCGTCTCTTAATGGACAAATAGGAATAGAGGAAGTACGGACCAGGTCACAACACGTGCATCGTCCCGGAACTTCTAATTCCCTTAACTTACTTGTGCGCTCTTGTCTTTACGAGACCCATCTTACCTGCTCATCTGCCCGAAGAACCTTGTTTCTTGTCTTCCCGACGCACTTTGAACTCAGGACTTCTGTAGTTCCGTTACTATGGAACACGGGGCACAAATCCGTAGGTCTCCTGTTGTGAGTGATGGAGTAAGGAGTCTGTTCAGACTTGCGTCGATGGTTTTCGGAGAGACGTTAAGTCACTGTCGGTCTGTGAGGTCTTTTGACTTTGGTTAACAGGGAAAAAAAAGAATCTTGGTATTATTAGGCGAAATAGTAACGGACACTTTCCTAGACTACTCTTTTTCACGACAACCACAAATTTTAAAAACAAGAGAATTAATTTCTTTCTTTTCACTCTCTCGTAGAGGTACCAACCCGTCTCCGGACCCGTGATCCGTGCGACTTCCCATTCGGAGGACGGACCAAGTATGTGTAATAGGAAGGTTCAGAGTGGATTTTTTAACTCTGTCATAGAACGTCTCACGACACTATTTGCTATTCTTTTCACTAAGACTTGATCGTGTTGGTGTCTGACCATGTTGGTTGTTCAGTAGTTCCATTTGAACCTGACATCGGACGGTCCGAGGAGATAGGTACCCTAAAAGGTCCGGTCTTATGACCTGACTCAGAGGTCCTCTAGAAGGGTTAGGTCCTTCTAACCCTTAACTTGGACCCTGAGGACATAACGTCCGTCTAAGAAATGGTCGACTCAATGGTCCCTGGGGGTTTGTCCGAATCCGTACAGTAAAATACAAACAAGTTACAGTTTTCTCTGACCTCGATAGAATAATTTGTAGGACTCACGGTCCCTGCTCCGTTTCTTGTTTCAAAGGAAGAAAGCAAAGAGAAAAAAATTTTCGACGGACCAGTAGAATGTACGTGACATACCCGAATAACGGATCACCGTGCGACCTAGAATCAAGGGATTAGCCTCCGAACTTGGATGTAACGAACGTGACGTTCCGTCTAAGAATTGGTGGCCCGGTGGCCCCTTCGGGGTCTTGTTCCAAAGACTTTTGTTGTCGGAGATTTTCACTAGACCAAACCGAGTTAGGGTGTACCTTACTTTAAAACCTTCCCGAGTCACTTTGGGAAGAAGGTTCTTTCAGAGTGTAAATATTTGAAATGAGAACGCCTTCAACAAGCCAATCTCCGTCTTCTTTTACTCAGGTCGACAATTCTTTCGACGAGAACCAACCACTTTCGACGGGCTGTGAGGCTCTCCTGGGTAACAACGAGTCGAGACAGTGGAGGGCCTCCGTCTTTCTCCAGGAAATAAGAACCTTCCACAAAAATCAAAAGTTCCAGACTGTATGACTCATGGTTTTTGACCACCGAACCTTGTCGTCTGTACATGCCAGAGTCAGGACCTCCGACCTTTCGGGCTTTGGTGTACAGATGTCTGAACCAAGGAAGACTTCCAAGACTCCCTTCCAGACAAGGTTCTGAGAGAATCGAAGACCTCTACCAGGCGTGGGGTCCACAAGGAATCGGACGTGTGCGCAGTGAGGTCAGGGACAGACACGCAGAGAGAGAAGAGGAGAAACATACCCCTGTGGTCAGTATCACCCAATCGCGACAACCAGTGAGTCCGTACGGGCTGAGACGTTGGGTGGGGTACCTGACGTCCTGGGGTCCGAGGAGGTAGGTACCCTAAGAGGTCCGTTCTCATGACCTCACCCAACGGTAAAGAAGGAGGTCCCCTAGAAGGGTTGGGTCCCTGACTTGGGTCCAGAGGTCGTAACGACCGTCTAAGAAGTGGTAGATTCGGTGGAATTACTGGAACTGAATTGGACTAAAGTTGAATTTACGGGATAAAGGTTTAGTCCAGTGTAATTGTCCAGGACCCTCAATGTCGAAGTCACAGAGAAAAATCCCCTGTATTAAGTTGAGAGTGATCCTCCTGTGGTTAAAAGTGTCCATGGAACAGACAAAACAAAACTGAAGGACTTAGGGATAATGGACAAATTGAGGTTTTGAGGTAAACCTTAAAATCGACAAAGGGGTAAAAACGTAACTGAAGAACTGAAGATCCGACAATAGAAAAGAAAAAATTTGACTCCATATCAACTAAATGTTATAATATACACAAAGTCAATATGTTGTGTTACTAAGTATTAAAAATTTCCAAGGTAAAGAAAAAATATCAATAACATTTCAGAACCGGTGTAAGGGAAACGACATTTTACCTAACAGGATCGAATAAATAAAATATGTACAATCGAACATAGAGAATTGGAGGACACACGAATTCTGTGAGTCAACACAGACTGAGAAACGTTGGGGCACAGGTACAGGACATACATCGGGTGGTCCGTTGAGGCAGGTACCCTAAGAGGTCCGTTCTTATGACCTCACCCACCTGTAAGGGAAGAGGTCCTCTAGACGGGTTGGGTCCCTAGCTTGGGCCCAGAGGACGTAATGTCCGGTTAAGAAATGGCAGACTCAGTGGTCCCTTCGGGTACTTTCTCTGTAGAAACTGGTTTTCGAACTCTCACCTCAACCCAGTGTAACTTCCGAAACTCATTTTAAGACTCAAATGGTCGAGAGCTGGTGCCTGTTAAATGGCGAAGAAGCCTTATAAGTAGGAAACCGGGACCCGCCAACTCGTCGTCCCTAGGGTCTATCGCCTACGGAGATCAGCGAACACTAAAGGTTGACAGTATGTTTATAAGTCACCTTTTTTTTAGACACCCCATCGTGCTATCATTTACTACAAGTCTATCGATTTTTTTAATTCTTAACGAGTCATTGGGTCACCAGACAGACCTTTGGACCCTCATACTCTTCAGATTCTCCTTTTTCAATCGTTAAGTAGAAATGAAAGAATTGACAGTAGTGGGTGGAGTACAAAAAAAACTTAAACAATGTTTTGAAGAAAAAATACAAGACAAAAAAACTGGTGCTCCGTACACCCTAGAATCGGGGGACTAGTCCCTAGTTTGGACGTAAGGGACGTAACCTTCCACTCCAGAATTGGGGACCTGACGGTCCGTTCAGGGTGAGTAGAAGAAATTGGGTTGAAGACGTGGTAGTCTTAGGGACTCACACGAGAGTGGTGGAATGGTCATACCACTGGTTAAAAAATAATTTAAAAAATTTTCTGACACCAGTCCTTGTGTATTGTTGTAAGTGGTAGATTCGGTAAGAAATTCCCATGTCGAGCCATCACAATTCATGGAAGTGTGACACATGGTTTCCAGAGATCTTAAAAAAGTAGAAACTTTTGATTTTTGGGACATCGGTGACTTGGTGTTCTTCTTCAGGAGAAACGGGGGACGTTGACGGTGAAATGAAAGACGAAGACACTTCGGTCTTCCGTCGTTAGTCCCAAATCGACTCACCTAGGAGACCGGTGCTGAACAGAGGGATTTAGGACTTCCTGAAGTTATGTCTTCCGTTCTGTCTCTACGTTTGTTTTCGGGGACCTATTCTGACGTCTCTTTGTAATTGAACCTCGAGTGTAAAATTTATCGTGATTCTAAAGACAACAAAAACAATTTTCCTATTAGTCATTCTGTCTCTTCGAAGAAATGTACAGATGGGAGTTGATGCAAAATCTACGCTTCGGTAGTTTTTGTTAACACGAACTCGAGTGTACCCTGAATGATGTCTCAACCCCTTTGTCAAAATTAAAGTCTCGAAACTTAAATTAGATCTGTCTGATAGATATGAAGGAAAAAGTCACTTAGAAAGGGACTCCGAAGAGATACCCAAAAAAAAAAGGGGGAGTATCAAATTACTTAAAAGATGACGAATTTTCTCTTGGGAAATATAGACAGAACGTGACTTAAACGTTTTTAGTAATTTCGACGTTCTTGAGAGAAGTAAAAGTTTCAAACGTTTTGAGGTGGGTGTAAGAGGTCGCAAAAACGATGTAGTGACTCGTGGTTCCAGTGGCAGAGGATGACGAACGAGAAATCTCCTGTCGCCATCCAGTTCCCCCAAAAAATCGGAGATACGTTTGACTAAACCGAAGAGTCGACGGTTTAATATGTAAACGTTAGAGTAAAGATCAGTTAAAAGACTAGAATACATTTTTTATAATATATAAAGAGATAAAGATAGACAGAGGTCCAGGACATAAACCAAAACCCTTACGATTTTTCTTTTATTACCAGAGATAAATTAATCTTTACCCCAGTGTATTTAATATCGTCGGTCCTTTACTAACGAGGCCACTATGAAGACGATCCTTTCGTTATCTATTTAAAATACGTCTACGTATTGACCGTACTCGAAAGTCTTGTAATAAATAAAACTTTTCACTGTTTCCTTCTCGATATACTCGTCGATATTTCCGTGTTGTAACCATTACAGTGTCTCTTCCCACCGGACCCCTACTCGTAAATATGGTCTTGGGTAGTTTTCAGTAGGGGTTCCTCGGAAAAATAATAACGGGAGCCTTAGGGTAGAATTTTTTTTTATAAGAAGACAGATAGTTTTACGGAAATACTTCGTTATTTATTAAGTTACAACGAAGAAAAAGGAACTTCTTCTCGTATATCCTTCTCCGAAGACTCGTAATCCTACGTCACAACGACGGATCGTTTAAAGGTCGATTTTTATAAAATTTCAACCGTAAAACCGACCCATTTACATGTTCAGGGAAATCCAAAGGGCTTCACAGTTCCTTTCGACAACCAAGACAGCAAACGGGACTTCTCGGGGTGCCGAATCGTAGGGACCGACCTTTGGTGACAAAATTTCCCGTTCCTCCTCTGAAGTCTTTTATTCCTCCTTTCCATTCTTGATGTATTCTTCTTAGGCTAAGGTGGTGTTACCTCGGACACCTAACAAGAACGAGGAGCCCCTCGAAGAGGGACGTCCCTCGAGAGCACAGGAACCGATCTCCCGTCGGACTGAATCCTAAGTCAGTCCGAAGAGGGGGAAATAGTGTCCGACCCTAAGTGTCAGACACGAGAAAGGAAGTCAAAGTAGGGAACCTCCGAAAGGAACAAGTGCAGCAGTGAAGGAAGAAGAGAGGGTAGGATCGAAGAAGTGACGTGACAGGTCGAAAGGTGGGAACAGAGGGTTTGACAGGTGGGGACCCCTATATTAGGGAAGGGGTTCGTGTTCCTGGTTGAAAGAGAGAGCATCGGGGTAATCTATAAAGTATAAATTGAAGAGGTGAAATTTCCACTGAGTGTGACCGAAGATACTGAGGATTTTTTACAGGTACTCAGTTGTATATAAAATTGTGTTAACAAAAACGGTACTAGTATTATTTTATGTCATTGTCAGAGATCGTCGGAAAGATTTGAGAATTAGACAACGTTCGTGTAATATAGACACAGATTCCTCCTAGTGACAAGGTCTTCCAAGGACTCCGACCTCCTCAAGACCTGTCACAGACGATAGTCACCTCACTTCCCATTTACAGTGTCGAGAATGGAAGACGGTTTCAGGGTTGAGGTCACGGAGACTAATCTAGTAGACGAAAAACTCCCCTTTGTTTGTTGATGAAACATATATCGAAATTACTAACCCAACAAATTAAGTGGAGGTAAGGAGTCCTTTGGTAGGTAGTGTAGTTGTTAATAAAGTACCGATATTACTACAGACACAGTAGATTTTGTGGTAACAAATAGTTGTTCAATAATTGTCAGGATACTTACTCGGAGGTCGTGTGGTACTGAGTACCAACCGTAAATATGTCGAAATAACACTGAGTCATGTCACATCTCCAACTCAGACCCGAAAACCAGGTTTGACGGACCCAAGTTTAGGATTGAGACGATGAATAATCGATACACTGGAATCCGTTGAACAAATTGAAGAGACGGAATCAAAGGAGTGGATAGTCTACTTTGATTCTTATCATGGACGTAACGTGCCAACGACACTTTCAGTTTATCCACTTTTATGTTTCGTGTACCGTGACTCGGCCACGAGTTGTTGACACTGACGCCGATAATAACACCGACAAGTCAGCGTTTCAGTACATACTGAGAAACGTTGTGGTACCTGACGTCGTGTGGTCCGAAGGAACAAGGAGTGATAGAGGACCTCAAACGTAGAGATGTGATATGGCTCAAGCACAAGTACAGGTACATCGATATTCTTCGTTATATATCTGGTTGATCACCTTTCCCAGTTTCTGACTTTTTTTTTTCAAATTCGACTTATTTCTATCTAAAACCTTATATCTCACGAAAGACCTTGAACTTTGTAATTCTTTTAGTTTATCAAAAAGTGTGAAAGGGGTAGGAGAAGAAACCCTTATTGTTCTCATTTCAATAAATTTAGGAATTATGGTCTAAACATTTCGTTCCTACTTTCACCAATATGTCGTCATGTATAAATAACCAACACAGATTAATATGACAACCAGTTAAGACTTGAACGATGTATAAATAAGATGTTGATCTTGGGTCTTCATAGATGTAGTTACCGTGTTTCTTGAACGGTTGAGAGTATGCTTTTCGGATAACGACAACGGTGTTTAACTTTTTTAGACCTTCTTTCCAGGTGGTGTGAGCCTGTTTGTAAACAAAAACATCGGAGTCTTGTCCTTGTAAGTTTAGGAAGGAACTATACGAGTGTCGTTCGTAGAAATGTAATTTTTTTTTTAAAAAAAAAAAAAAATGCACTAACTGATAGGAATCAATTTTCGTACCCGAAACCTCTATTTGTTCTCATTTTTCCACTTTACGAATTTCACTAAAACTCTAATATTTATTGTTGTTCTGTAAATTTATCCACTACAGAAACGAAACATTTTTTATCTGTTGAACTAGGTTAAACTTTTAAGACTTATACACCCCGGGAAACTTTCAAGGTCTACCCTATAAGAAATAATTGTAGGGTTGATGACGTCACGGCTCCACCCACTAGGTTCTTATAAATAGGTCCACGAGGGGACGAAGTGTTTAAGACGAAGAGTTTCCCAGAGAAGAGAAACTGTCTCAGTTTATAAGTTCGGTTCATAGGAGGTACCTTGTTTTTGATACTCTTATGACTAAGTGTAGACATTAGAGAGTCGGTAGTTATTGTATTAGAAGTGTATAAATGTGACTCTAAAAAAACCTTTACTAATAGTTACGGTATTATGGGTCAGACAAAAGTATATGTCGACCCGTGTGTCAACTAGTCAATAAGATAAGGTAAAAAATATGGATCAAACTCGTAGTCCTGATTTAAGAGAAAGTCACAGATCACCAGTCCGTTTAAATACGAATTATCAAAATACTACTACTAGCCTTCATAATGTATATCGATACGGTTTACCGTTCGACCGGGACTCCGTAAAGTAAAGGTTTGTTGGAAGTAAATTACCGACTTCCTCTTAGATTTAAGTTAAATGATATGGTACGGGTAGAATTAAAATGAGTTTTATTACTATATTTTTATAGGGATCCTATTAATGTCTCGTTATTTTTAAAGGAAACAACTATAATCTCTTCCAATTTGAATTTTCTTTTTATAAACGGTAGAGTCACACAATTAAATAATTTTAGAAACGAAACTTCGAACTTGTCTAAATTATAATGGACATTCGTGTACGAAACGGGAATAAAAAATTACGGCTACATTTCTTAGGGGGTATGTAATGAATGAACAAATTCGAAGAAATCTAGAAGCAGTTCGAGATTCAACAGGTTTTATTGTCGTTGTTTGTTTGAGTCCTCCTAGATATTTTACCAATTTATTATTACTTTTTTGGGTGTGTGGTATTCATAGTTTTATAATGGATATACTTGATCTTATAGATGGATTTCATATACGATATATCTTACGTAATTTGTGTATCAACAATCAGTGGCGTATCCATAAATTTCTATAAGTATTGTTTATGTAAGTTCCTTTACGTAGACAATTGACTTTACCTGTTATATTTTATAATGAAACGAAATATTTCGACTAAAATTTACTTTAAATTCTTTTAAAATTTTATTAAGTCATTAGAATGAAGATTCTGATATAGGTCTCTTTTACTAGACTTCATGACTACTTTTAGAAATATGGACTTTCACGAACTTTCTCAATAAATATTACTACCTTATGACCTCTATTTTGGATTGACATCCATTTATCGATTAGGTCGATACCTCTAAAGATGACATTGTAAGAACGTCGATGATGTTTACAGATAACACCATCGATCAGAGGTTCTACCACTCAAGGGTCGAGTGTCAGAACTCTCAGAGGAAGGTGCGACTTGTACCAACCTAATGTCTTTACTAGTGGACACTGATCCGCCATTCCCCGTGACACCGGAAGTGGTACAAGAGAGCCGAATGGGTGAGACGACCTTCGGTCCACGGTCGAGGGCTCCTGTGAGTTCACCAGGATACCTCTCCGGGGACACCGTTGGTCGTCTCCGAAGACCGGTTGTC
Organism: Capra ibex; assembly: GCA_006410555.1. Lineage (NCBI taxonomy): Eukaryota > Metazoa > Chordata > Mammalia > Artiodactyla > Bovidae > Capra > Capra ibex. The sequence continues at coordinate 3,607,748 of SJYO01048061.1, read as the reverse complement.
GGTGCATTGACTGGGAAGAGTCTTCGTCTAGGGGGTCGGACTCATTTCGGAAGACTACTGACATCGGTGTCGGTCTTAGAACTGACGTTTGAGTACCTTACGAGACTCGATCTTTGTGGGTCGATTCGGACAGAATCTAAGGACTGGACATCTTTGGTGTACTCTATTGTTTACAAATACCAACGTTAGGGGATTTAACAAGTATTAAACAGTATATCTTTATCTATTGATTATGTGAGTACTTAAGGTTGTCCTAACTTTTGACGAATGTTATAACAATCATATGTATATACTTCACGCCCGAAGGGACCATCGAGTCAACCATTTCTTAGGCGGACGTTACGTCCTCTGGGGTCAAGTTAAGGACCCAGCCCTTCTAGACCTCTTCCCTATCCGATGGGTAAGGTCATAAGAACCCGAAGGGACCTCCGAGTCTGCCATTTCTTAGACGTTCATTACGTCCTCTGGACCCAAACTAGGAACTCAACCCTTCTAGGGAACCTCCTCCCGTACCGTCGGGTGAGGTCATAAGAACGGACCTCTTAGGGGTACCTGTCTCCTCGGACCGCCCAATGTCAGGTGTCCCAGTGTTTCTCAGTCTGTGCTGACTCGTCGATTCGTGTCGTACCGTGCACCGGCTTCACGTTTGTGATTGTTTTACGTTGTGATCTCTTTCGCAATTCCCGTCCATGAAGTCTTTACAATTACCACGGACGGACACCCTGTTTTATCTAAAGGTGGGGAAGACAACATAAACGGTTTAATTTTTTTTTTTTCCGTATTCGAAGCAAACCTTACCCATTTATTCCATTTTCTTTCTTTTGTGGTTTTGCATCTTAAATTTTTTATAAAATTAAAGTTAAGGGAAAAGTTGAAACTTAAGAGATTTCAGAGTGGAAGTAAACGATTAGAAAAGGAAAGAATAAATATAAGAAGGGAAATTGAAGGGAGAATCGTTTAATAAGGATAAACAATTATAATCTGACAATTCGTGTTTCCATTCTTTTAGCTCCGTTAAATCAGTACTAAGAGTTCGCGGTCTCTCTAACAATACGTCTTCAATTGCGGAAAAGGTTCAAATGACTCGTGTCTTGTTCCTCCCTTTTTCGGAAGTTGATGATATTTTAAAACTGTCTTACAAACCGACTCCTGTTCCCGGTCGTGCGAAGTAAAATTCAGTATAGTAAACCCTAGACTGGTCTTGAATTTCTCCTGTGTCTTACCAGATCTGGTGTCTAAAGTAAATCGAAAATTTTTTAACTTCATATCGACTAACTATTGCTACACATATTAAAGACGACATATCGCTTCACTAAGTCAATGTGTAAATATAATTATATATACCCACGACACGAATTAGTGGGTCAGTGTAAGCTAAGAAACTCTGAGGTACCTGACATCGGACGGTCCGAGGAGACAGGTACCCTAAAGGGTCCGTTCCTATGGCCCGACCCGACAGTAAAGGAGGAGGTCCCCTAGAAGGGTTGGGTCCCTAGTTTGGGTACAGAGGACACAAAGGATCTGACGTCCGTCTAAGAAATGGGTGACTTGGTGTATATAGTAAGACGAAATATAATAAAAGGTAATACCAAATAATGTCCTATAACTTATATCCAGGGACACTATGTCATTCTTGTCATCCTGGGATATAAAAAAATTAGGTAAGATATAAATTGTCAAACATAGATGATTGAACTTTGAAGGTGAGGTCGTGGGGGGGAGGTGGAGGGAGAAGGAACTTTTAGTGTAGACAAGAGATAATCTCTTATCTAATTTTTTTGTTTAAATAACTACAGTGGTGTCGGTGGTGTAGTACTTATAGACCTGGGTCTACATAAGTCCGAATAAGATTTGGTGTACCACGATATGTCCTGTAAAGTGTGAAGTACGGTTCAGATCGGGAGAAGAACACTGGAACTCCGACTGGGACTGTAATAGTGGTTTCGCGAGAGTCTCTTAAGAGGAAAGAGGAGAAGGAACGGGTCTAGGTCTTTCCGGTGGACCTCCCGAGTCGACACTCAGACTCGACAGAGGGCGGCGAAGACAGAGGGGACCCGTGAGCTCGTCCGGGACGAGACACAGGATTGGATTATTTAAAAGAGGGGTCACTTTCCCGTTTGTGTTTAGATTTTTCTTTTTTTTTTTAGGGACTAACTTTTTCCCTTTTGGTGTCAAGGGAGAGGGAAAAGAGTCTCGTAAAGGAGGTCTTTTGAACACGAATATTTAAGAAGGAGACGGGGAAAGTCTACATATATTTAGAAAAATTTTCAATTTATTCAGTGTAGCAACATGTCACGTCCTTATCCCGAGGTATAGGGGAAGAAGTACCCTTCCACCCCTATATTGAAGCGGTGGACCTAGGTACAACGTTTTGAGGGATAAATAGTACCTCTATACTTCTCAAACTAGAAGGAAACCTATTTCCGTTAAACGATAGTGTCTCCCGGTAGGGGTCAACGGTCCACTTAAATCCCCCTCGACATAAATTGTATGCCGTGGTAGCTCAGAAGAACGAACTCCTGACCAACGAAAGCAGGACTCTCGTGCCTAGAGAAACAGGAACGGTAACAAAACCGTCTGACGCACACTACGGGTAGCGTCAGACCAAATGCCGAATAGGTTGTTATTTTGACAACGAAAGGACAGATGGAACCGTCTCCAAAAGACCCAACAGTCTAAAATAAAAATTAATAAAGGGGTTGTGGTCTGTCTACCGTCCGATGAAGTGGTGTCACTCCAATACGATAAGCTAATTTAACCTGAGACACAGTCTGTTACGGAAGTCAAGTCAGCGGACCAGCACAGGCTGAGAAACGCTGGGGTCTGTCACGGGCCAGTCCTTGTGTTTACGTTATGGCACGGGTGACGATACTTTAAGTGTTAACTTAATTCGTCTGCACCCGACCGTCGGACCACCTTTTCCCGTGACGCCAACCTCTGGAACCGACCGCTTATCCGAGACGGTCGGTGCTCGATACGTCGGAAGACTCAAAGTAACGAGAGTAAACATACTATATTGCCGATATTATTTTCGAGTTGTTTAACGTCGATATACCAACAAAGTAGATTAGGAGGGGGTTCTTGGGACCACATACCATACAACGACAACAATTCGATTCGTTAGTACGGGTTGAGAGAACTCTGGGGTACCTGACATCGGGTGGTCCAAGGAGACAGGTACCCTAAGAGGTCCGTTCTTGTGACCTCACCCAACGGTATAGGAAGAGGTCCCCTAGAAGGGTTGGGTCCCTAGTTTGGGTGTAGAGGACGTAACGTCCGTCTAAGAAATAGTGACTCGGTGACCCCACATCATATTGGATACAATTTTGTGTGTCTGTATTTGAATCTATACATTTTGATTTTGTCAAAAGAACTATAAAAATGCCTAGTTAATTTAAACATAAATTAACTTAACTTAACTCAGGAATTCGGAAGGTAAACACAACTACCGACTTTTCACTTGGAACGATGGACTTAGGTTAAATCAGGAGATATTGAGTCAATGGGACCTTATTTACAGGGAAAAGTAACAACATCAAGTCAATGATTCAGTAAAGGTTGAGAAACACGGGTACCTGACGTCGTGCGGTCCGAAGGGACAGGAAGTACTAGAGGACCTCAAACGAGTCTGAGCGCAGGCAACTCAACCACTACGGTGGGTTGGTAGAGTGGGAGACAACGAAGGAAGAGGAAAACGGAAGTTAGAAACAAACATCCCAACCAAACTCCAGTTTCTACACTGACACTGACCGTAGACCGAATCACACCAGTACACTGACTAGGAGACAGGGGGTGGTCCCCGTCAGTACCACGAATAAAACCCCTGCGACCCGAAAGAGAGACGACTTGACAAGTGGCGGAGTCAAGGTCCCCGGACCATAGACCACCGGGGCCTGAGAGGAACCAACAGAGTCAAGGTCCCCGGACCATAGACCACCGGGGCCTGAGAGGAACCAACAGGGTCAAGGTCCCCGGACCATAGACCACCGGGGCCCGAGAGGAACCAACAGAGTCAAGGTCCCCGGACCGTAGACCACCGGGGCCCGAGAGGAACCAACAGGGTCAAGGTCCCCGGACCGTAGACCACCGGGGCCCGAGAGGAACTAACGGAGTCAAGGTCCCCGGACCGTAGACCACCGGGGCCCGAGAGGAACCAACAGGGTCAAGGTCCCCGGACCGTAGACCACCGGGGCCCGAGAGGAACCAACGGAGTCAAGGTCCCCGGACCTTAGACCACCGGGGCCCGAGAGGAACCAACGGAGTCAAGGTCCCCGGACCGTAGACCACCGGGGCCCGAGAGGAACCAACAGGGTCAAGGTCCCCGGACCGTAGACCACCGGGGCCCGAGAGGAACCAACACCGTCGTAGTGAGATGAGAGACAGAAGTGTACCGGAGACGAGAAAGAGACAGAATAGGAGTAGGCAGAGAACATTCCACTTTCACAATCAGTGAGTCAACACGGACTGAGAAATGTTGAGATACCTGACATCGGACGGTCCGAGGAGACAGGTACCTTAAGAAGTCCGTTCTTTATGACCTGACCCATCGGTACGGGAAGAGGTCCCCTAGAAGGACTGGGTCCGACGGGACCACCGAGTCTGTTCATTTCTTAGACGACGTCGCACTCTCTGGGTCGAAGTCAGGAACCCAACCCTTGTAGGGGACCTCTTCCCTTACCGAATGAGTGAGGTCATAAGAACGGACCTCTTAAGGTACCTGTCTCTTCGGACCACCCGATGTCAGACACCCCAGCGGTTCTCAACCTGTGCTGACTCACTGAGTGTGAAAGTGAAAGTATATTGGGGACGATGGCAGTTGAAGTAAAGACCGAGTCCGGCAACAAGGGTGTGTGTCCGACAGTTCAGAGTCCCTTCAAACCTTCAAGACGGTAAGGTCGATCCCCAAGTCCTTCTGACAAAAAAAACCCCCCCCCGCCCCCACCCCAGAAAGTCTGAGATAGATCTGGAGAGTCTGTCGATGGGTCGAGACACGTCCACCGGGGCACAGGTGCACCCCGGGGATCCTTCCGATAGAGGGACAGTTCAAGTCTGTTCTTCACCAATGTTCTGTTCGGACCCTACAGTTGTGGTGGTCCAACCATCGTTATGACGACAACGGGACCCACACTGTACGGTGGAATAGTAGTTTCGTGAAGTGAGAGCCAGAGAGAGATCTGGGAAGGCGGAGGAAGTACAAAGTAGGGTCTCTTGTAATGATAAAGAAGAGTCTCTCGTCCCTACACTTCCCTTTACCCCTGAATTCCCCTGTGTGCTCACACTTCTGACTGTTGGCTGACCTTGATTTGGGGTAGTCTTAGAGGGTCGAAGTCAAGACACGGTCGGCCCGGTAAAACTAAAGACTCTCGACTAGATCCGACTACCCAGACCCCTACCCCCCGAGAAGACTTCCGACGAGTACATTCTAACACTCCCCGACCATCTCTCAGACCGTGCCACGATGGTTCTACGGTTCCTCTTCCCCCTACGACAGTCCTTCTCTCGCCATTCTTTCCGAAAGGTCCACCGTACTCGTTTCTGTCCCGGAACCCCCACACCCCGATCCACCACCGGACCACCCGTCCACTCAGGCCGGACCCGTAGCGACGGACCTCCTCCGACCCGTTCTGGCTCTCCACCCGGCTCCCCGACCCGTCACACGGGCTTACGGTGGTTCTCTCCGACCCTCCTCACTGTCGTTCCGACATTATTAGTCCTCCCCTACTGTAAAAAGAGAAGAGACAATTTTAAAGGGAAAGTCTTCAAAAGAGAGAGAAAGAAAAAATTTTACATACGTTACGTCAATAAAATTTGACCTAGTGACTTATCATTGATCTGTCACAATTCGCGTTACACTGTTTTCAATAATTTGTACATTACAAAACAATGAAATAAATTTTTTACCATCTATACTATGGAGAAAAAACCTCCTTTCTCTTTTATCTCGACTCCCGTCCCCGTGTCTCTCTTTCGACTCCCTAAGATCGGTATGAACTAGTAGAAACACCTCCATTCTCAAACCAAAAGTGTCTTCTGTTACGTTCTGAGTTTTTCCCCTACGAAACCGAAACGATCTTTTGTGCGACTTCCCCGAAACGTCCGTCTTTGAAGAACCCTCCAAGACCATTGTTTAAATTCTTGTTATATACTCTCGCAAAGTTCACACGAAATTTGCAGTACTCGATTTGGAAATTTAAGAGTAATTTGACTGAGTTACCTGTACTTAAACTCGCTTGAGACCCTCTGTCATCTCCTGTCTCCTCAGACCGTCCGATGTCAGGTACCCCAGCGTGTCTCAACCGGTGTTGACTCACTGACTTGTTGTTGTAGTAATTTGGATTCAAGTAAATTATAGAAACTTGCAAGTCCGAAAGGACGAATCAATTGTGCTACTACACTATAGTACTACGAATCAATTGTACTGGTACGTTTTTATCTTTGGCATAAATTTTTTACACACACCTCGAGTTCAAAAGGGGACTTCGAGCCAAACCTGTGTCTGTAAATACTAGGAACAGCGGCACAAGGACTACCCCTCCCGTACCACGATTGCGCTGTCGACCTGTGAGTCCCAGACCGAACCTGACAGAGAGACCTCACCCTTATCTTCTACGTTCTCTCCGACTCAGACCTCGACTCGTGCTCCTCCACTCTTAATGAAACATCAAGAAAAGAGTCTGAGATTTTTCCACCGTTATTGGTGACGCCATTTCTTTGTCTGTACTTCCCTCCACCGCCGAACCACGAGCAGCATAAATTAAATGTAACAGTCCCTCTGTAGAAAAAGGACGTTTGGGTCCCGACACGTCCCACGTCCGACTGAGTCCGGACTGAGCCGGTAAAAAGAAGGGGGGTCCCAATTAGCCTCATCCCCTGTCTCGAATTAAGACTTTCGTTCTTGGAAAGGAGTTAGGAGAATCGCGCCGAAAAACAACAACAAACGAGACGAAAGTATCTTTCGACTCCATTCGGAGCAATTATTAGACTCCCGTGATGTAACTGTAGACTTAGAATACAAGTCGGTTACAGATAGGTGATGGTCACGGTGGACGGACCACTGCTTTCCGAAAGGTATTGGTACCCTGCAGGGCCCACCGAGTCACCATTTCTTCGGGGGAAGGTTAAGTCCTCTGTCTTCACTGTGTCCAATCTCCGACCCCGTCCGTCTGGGGGACCTCCTCCCGTACCGTTGGGGGAGGTCAGAAGAACCGACCTCTTAGGGTACCTGTCTCCTCGGGCCGCCCGATGTCAGGTGCCCTAGTGTTTCTCAGTCTGTGCTGATTTCGTTGAATCGGGTGTTGGTAATTTACTCTAAGTGTCCAAATATAAGTTACGATGACTATGTTATTTCTTGAAAATCTCCCTAGACAGTGTGGCTTAATGTTCTCGTAGTAGTAAACGTCACTTTGGGAAAAGGGAAAAACGAAACGGTCAAGATTTGATACGTTGGACAACACACACAATACATAAAAAATATTGTATATTATAAATTTAAATATTACCCCGTACCTTTAGATTTAGTGATAAAAAAGAAGTTCTACGTTAAAGTCCCCCTTTTTTCCGAGTACTATATAGGGAAGTAAAGGAGAACACGAAACAATTTATTTCGTGTATATTTGGGAGTTGTACTACCATGAGTTATACACGTCACCAAATTTTGTTCTTTAAGTTTAAGTGTAGATATAAAAGTGCGTAACCGATGAGTGATGAACGTTGTCTAGACATTATAGTGTAATATAATTATATGTTGTGCACATAAACAGGATGGTACATTATCTGTTACTGACATAATTATTATATGGGTAAAAGAATAAAATACTAGTTATGTAATACTTAGTGACTAGAAGTACTTTTTCGTCTCTTATTGACAAAACAGGTCCGTAGCTTAAGAAATGAAAAAGAGTCTAAAAGAGTCTAATATTGTGGATACAAATTCCATAAAAATCGCAACTGGTACGTAAGTCACGCCCTTTGCTGTGTCTAGAGACGTTGGGACCGTTCAGAGGAAGGATCTTAAAAATACTTGTTACATCGGTGGAGAACCACCCCGTGACTGGGAGGTCGAGTCGTCCGAAGGTTTCGTTGCCGAGGGCAGGAGTGCACCGTCGTTCACAAGTCAATGACACTAAGGAACTTTCACTTCACTTTCAGCGAGTCAGCACAGGTTAAGAAACACCGGGGTACCTGATATGTCAGGTACCTTAAGAGGTCCAGTCTTATGATCTCACCCATCGACAAGGGAAGAGGGTCCCTAGAAGGGTTGAGTCCCTAACTTAGGTCCAGAGGGCGTAACGCCCGTCTAAAAAGGGGTCGACTCGGTGTTCCCTTCGGGTCCTTATGACCTCACCCATCGGATAGGGAAGTGGTCGCCGAGAAGGGTTAGGTCCTTAGCTTGGCCCCAGAGGACGTAACGTCCGTCTAAGAAATGGTTGACTCGGTAGTCCCTTCGGGTACTAAGGAATCCTGGAGACAAGAAATTGAGGAGAGTGATGATTTTTTTGGGTCCACGTGAACTCGACTCCGTAGACGATCCAAATCCACACTTTGAAACTTGGTGTCACATACTGGAACCAAAAGAAGGTGAATGGGTGTTACGTAAATCACTTTGAGTTGGTCACTTCGTCACACAAGAAATGACAGGATACAGGGGGTCAAAACGACACTGTACTGGTGGGACGTGGCGTGTGGTCCCAAGAACAAGAGAGGTGACGTCCCTCTCCGATCCAATCGGACTGAGTCCGACGAGGTTCAATGTGACATAAAAGAGTTTTCTCACCGAACTGGTAGAATCTTACCGAAAAGTACTGACTCTTAAAGGCACAGACAGCGAAGTATAGGATAAAACTTAAGAGAGGTTGACGCATATGAAGACGTGGGCGGGATAAAAAGAAAGAGTAAAGGTCAAGAAAAGATTTCAAAGGAGAATACTAAAAGAAAAAGACAATTATATCGAATTTCTGTTGGAAAATCGACTTTACAGTGGAAATTAGAATAAAGAAAGAGACGCCACTTGAAGTAATCATTAAAGAAAAATTTAATAAAAGTTCCTATGTCATCTTTGTGTCGTCATCAGACCCGTTATGGGGTAGTAGAACGTCAAAAGAAAAGGGAAAAGAAAGGAAAAGAAAAAAAAAAAAAATGGTAAAGAAAAGGAGTAATGGAAAAATGGTATTAGTGTGATAGGATTCGACGGAACTTCCGACACCAACCTTTGATAAAGTAAAAAGTATATCCAGTTACTTTTCAGTTTACATTAGTCTCGTTACGTTTTACTCTTTACACGTTGTGTCTACGTGAAAATTTACTTAAGATATTTTAGTTCAATAAATTAAATGTGAAATCTTCCGGGTAAAAACAGTCGTTTTGTACTGATAAGAGACTTTCGACGGCGATGTCTTCGTTTTAGTTCTCTAACGACACAATTACATTCGTGAAGTTTCCATTGTTTTTCTGATAGGTGTTACTCGCGAATTAATGTAAAAGAGAGAAAGTCATAAGTGTAGTGTCCCGAAAGGAAACTTTGTTATTATTTCACTTTTTGTGACTTTTTATTCCTCAGAAAGTTGACGAATTCAGAAAATAGTAAGAATAGGGGTTTAGTAACTGTTTTCATCCCCCTTTTCTACCTAAAGTATTCGTAACCCGTTTAACGTTAGTCAGTGTCTGTCTTTAAGTCTTATGTATGGACCACCTACTCTCTCTGTAAAATGCCTTGTCATCTATTACCAATATTTATACGCAGACGAGATGTGAATTCGGACTAAAAGTGACACCCGACTGTTTAACCACGGGGGTCCCCCGATACCTTCTCGGACGACAAAGGATAAGGTCTTTAATGTCGGTTTGGAAAAAAAAAAAACAGACGAACCGTGTACGAACAAACAGGGACTCTTCTGATTTAGTCCGACACACCGAGGTGCCCGGTCTCACCTATTTTTAATTCAGTCTCCTACATATATGTATGTCTGATAAAAAAAGAAAAAACGTTAAACCCAATTTTACGAAACGTCATAAAATGTTTTTGTTTTTTGAGTATGTTGAATCGTTTTTACAAGAAAAAGTCGCTTTAAGTTCGGATTTCTCTCCCAATACTTTAGCTCTAAAATTGAATCTTTACGAGTCACACCTTCCCATCGCTACGTACATATCGTGTGCGATAGTAGAGGTACGTGTATAAACACAAACAGGTTTTTGTTAGAGATCGACAAAATGACGGTTATAAATTTTTTAAAGTCTAGTCCAACTATACCTTGCTAGTCCTTCGTTTACAAATAGTACACATAGTTTTTGTGTCGTGCGGACTCACAGAGATACCATTATCAAAAATAGACACCAACCAAACACAAATGAACATGTTCAACATGGTCAACATCCGAGTCTCTCGTGTCTAATTCGGAAGGGTTGCTTCCGGTCCTACATCCGATCATGATATGTCTCACCGACTCTAAGTCCTTTTGACACGACTTAGTTTGACCCGACTGAACTATCTGGAGTATTTTTATTGACAGTCAAACTCCTGTATGTCCTCTTATTTCGTTAACAGCTATTACGAATTCCCTTAGAGGTCACTGGACCCCTTCACTGAAGTCAGAGATCTGAAAACCCCATCATATTTGCATTGTGTACGTTAAAACTTTTAAATCAAAATCTCACACGATACCTCAGTAAGTCTCCGAAGGGACTATCGAGTCAACCATTTCTTAGGTGGACGTTACGTCCTCTGGGGTCAAGTTAAGGACCCAGTCCTTCTAGGCGACCTCTTCCCTATCCGATGGGTGAGGTCATAAGAACCCGAAGGACCACCGAGTCGACCATTTCTTAGGTGGACGTTACGCCCTCTGGACCCAAGTTAGGGACCCAACCCTTCTAGGGGACCTCTTCCCTTTCCGATGGATGAGGTCATAAGGCCGGATCTCTGAAGGTACCCGACCTATCTAGTACCCTAGCGTTTCTCAACTTGTGTCGACTCACTGAAAGTGAAGGTACCTCGGTAGACCCGTCGTTGGTCCTAAGGTCTAAGATGGACGACCATATATGAGATTTCCCGAAGGAAACACCGAGTCGTCATTTCTTAGAAGGACGTTCTGTCCTCTAAATCCAAGTTAGGGATCCACCCCCTTCAAGGGGACCTCTTCCTTTACCGTTGGGTGAGGTCATAAGAACGGACCTTGTGTGGTACCTGTCTCCTTAGACCACTCAGGTACCCTAACGTTCTCAACTTGTGTTGAATCGCTGATTTGGTTTACGGGATTTCTTTGAGAACGTGTTGACCTGTGTTTCATGTTTACATAAGCGACGTTGTATCTTCTGGTTTTATAAACTTTCGGTGGATTCAACACAGAGGTCCTTCCTTTGACTCTTCGTTTATACCGTACAAGTCGGTTACCTGACGATGGTATACTGATATATATAATTACGGACTTAATTGAAATATACATAATTCTACTTTTCTAAAGTTTTTCTTATTAACCAATTTTTGATTTGGCTCGTATATACATAACTAAGATAAATAAAACTTTTAACGATAAGGATTAGTAAACATTCCTCCCTTTTCACTTTCACAATCAACGAGTCAGTACAGGTTGAGAAACACTGGGGTACCTGACATCGGACGGTCCGAGGAGACAGGTGCCTTAAGAGGTCCGTTCTCCGGACCTCATCCAACGGTGAGGGAAGAGATCCCCTAGAAGGACTGGGTCCCTAGTTTCGGCCCAGAGGACGTATCATCCACCTAAGAAATGATAGACTCGGTGGTCCTTTTGGGAACATTCCTCCCTTTGTGTACTAGGTTGTATTGAACCGGAGTCGTACCCCACCTCAATATCGTCACTCTCCTCACACGTCCGTAAGGAAGGTCTGTCCCGGTCCGTACGCGACCCCGTCACGAAGAGTTTGACTTTTATAGTATAACTAGAATTTTTGGTTCCCGTATTTTTACAGACATCTACTAAATTTTGTAATATATAAAATTACCCATACATATTTACACCTTTTGATGACGTCAGGTAACTAAAATTCTACGTACAAATAAAAGTGTAAAATTGTTAGACTTTAACCCTACATAGAACGTTAGATACACACATGAAATTAACATGAAACAAACAATTATAATGTGATTTAGACTCAGAAAAATTTCAACTATGTAACTTCTATTTTCCTCTCACCCCACCGTCTCCTGCTCTACCAATCTATCGTAGTGGCTGAGTTCCCTGTACTTAAACTCGTTTGAGGTCCTCTATCACCGCCTGTCTCCTCAGACCGCACGACGTCCGGTACCCCAGCTTTTCTTGACCTGTACTTAATCACTGACTTGTTATTGTTGTTGTTTCAACTATCATACGATTTAAATCATGTGATACTGAATTTTTGACCTTCTACCCAAGTATGGTTTAAGTAGTTTCAGTAACAGACCCTCTTACCCACACCCCTTCTGGTTTTCTCTCTGTTTGAGCCCGTATTTACTACGAAATTTGACTAGTTGTCATGAAATGAAAATGTTTAATTCTTGTAGACTTTATTGTAAAATCGTAAATAATTCTATATCGAACTTTACATGTATGGTAGAAAAAATTTGAACTTCTTTGAGTCCCAACCACTAGTAATACTAGCAGGAGAATCTGGCACCGATTTCGTGGGAGTTTTTATGTTCGAGTGGAGTGTACAGGAACCGTCGGAACCTTCGATCTACACGGCCCCAGTATAATGAGAGTGTAAGTCTATATTGTGTTGTTTGTCTAGTCCCTTCAACAGACTAAGAAGATGTCAGTATGGAGATCTCTGACCGTCTCTGTCTTTGACTTAGATCTAAAGACCTGAAGTTCAGACGTCAGAACTTGAGGTGGCATAAATTGTCTGACGGGAGTGACTGAGACACACACACACACACACACACACAAGCGAGAGTCGGTACAGGCCGAGAAACACTGGGATACCTGACATCAGGTGGTCCGAGGAGACAGGTGCCCTAAGAGGCACACACACACACACACACACACACACGTGCGCACACAAGCGAGAGTCGGTACAGGCCGAGAAACACTGGGATACCTGACATCAGGTGGTCCGAGGAGACAGGTACCCTAAGAGGTCCACACACACACACACACACACAAGCGAGAGTCGGTACAGGTCGAGAAACACTGGGATACCTGACATCAGGTGGTCCGAGGAGACAGGTGCCCTAAGAGGTCCCCACACACACACACACACACACACACACACACACACACACACACACAAACGAGAGTCCGTACAGGTCGAGAAACACTGGAATACCTGACATCAGGTGGTCCGAGGAGACAGGTGCCCTAAGAGGTACACACACACACACACACACACACACGTGCGCACACAAGCGAGAGTCGGTACAGGCCGAGAAACACTGGGATACCTGACATCAGGTGGTCCGAGGAGACAGGTGCCCTAAGAGGTACACACACACACACACACACACGTGCACACACAAGTGAGAGTCGGTACAGGCCGAGAAACACTGGGATACCTGACATCAGATGGTCCGAGGAGACAGGTACCCTAAGAGGTCCATTGTTGTAACCTCGACCAACGGTACGGGAGGAGGTCCCGTAGAAGGGTTGGGTCCCTACCTTAGACGTAGAGGACGTGACCGACCGTCTAAGAAATGGTGACACGATGGACGATCTGAAAATTTAAGAGTTGAAAAATCTCTAAACTTTTCTAATACTTGTTTTCTTGTTTGTGAAAGTTAAAAGTCAAAATTTTCAAAACTTTTTAATGTTACTCACAAAACCCGTCTGTGAAATTAGTCATCTTACTTCCACATCTTAATCTATGTCCAAAAGTTCGATACAAGACACCTAAGGATCTCCGAAGTCACTTAGAGTCCTCAGGGACCTTCACGAAGTCCCAAGGTGTTAGTTTCAGTACAAAAACCGTGTTATTCCTTTTAAGTCTGACAGGTTCTTTAGTCAATGGTCTAAATTATAAAATAAAGTGATATAATCACTAAGGACATCTTTAGGTGAACTTTTTTAAATGAAACGATTGATTAAATGACCCGATCTAGTAAACAGAAGGACGAATGTATAACGACACAATCAGAGACTGAATTCTTAGTTTAGCGACGTCCCGACTGTCTTACTCTAATATAACAAAATTGTCTTATTGTTAATCTGTCTAATAAGGGTATGTATCTACTAAAGTTGATAGATAGGACTTAAATTGATTACTAGTTGTCAGAGTTTCCATAAGGTATCAAAATTTCCTTGAATTTGTGTAAGCGCGTACGATTCAACGAAGTTAGTACAGGTTAAGAACCGCTGGGGTACCTGTCCATCAGGCGGTCCGAGGAGACAGGTACCCTAAGACGTCCATTCTTATGACCTCACCCAACGGTAAAGGAGGAGGTCCCCTAGAAGGGTCCCTAGGTTGAACGGATAGAATACAGAGGACGTAACCGTCCTCCCAAGAAATGGTGATCGCGGTGGACCCTTTGGGTGACTTTGTGTGTCATTGACGAATTGTTTTTGATCGACTCAAACATTCACTCACTTACTTGTTTGCTTACTCTGTCCAGGGCTCTTCCTCCTACGTTTCTGGAGTCCCGTTCCCAGACGGTTGTGTCCGTGTCGGTCTAAACAGAGATCTTCGGACTGTAGGTAGCGATGGTGAGTCAGTAGAAACACGCATACACACTCTCATAAAAATTTCAGTAGGGTACAGTTTTTTACGGTTATAAGAAAAATACACTAAGGTGAGAAACTCGTGTCCTGGAAAGAGGTGTAGTGTTACATAGGAGTCTGTGGAAAATTACCTGTACCGACACAAAAACAAACACACAAAATTTCAAACAAACAAAAAAAAAAAAAACTACACCTGGTAAAAATTTCAGAAATAACTTAAACAATGTTATGACGAGACGAAATACAAAAACCATAAAACCGACACTCCGTACGTCCTAGAATCGAGGGACTGGTCCCTAACATGGGTTTGAGAGGTGTGACCTTCCGTTTTAGAGATAGTGGTCTGGGAGTCCCTTCGGGGGTCAGAAACCGACCTTCCGGAAACGTATATCGTTTACACTGCAGATCAGATTATAAGCATCGAACAGGTCGTGAATGAACTAAGTATCTAAAATCTTGACCTTCCCCGGAATCCCTAGCGTACATAAAATAAAATCACCGAGAACCCGTCTCCAGACTAAACGATGTCTGCACAAGTCACTGTTACGGTTCAAAGTATTAGATCCCTTCACCGTTATTTATCAACGGTCTAGTACCCGAAACCCTCGTCCGATCGGACCCTTACAAGACCGAGATCACGATTATGAGAAACACTGTGACCCGTTTAATTGAGGAGTCAAAGTAGTAGACATTTCACCCTGATAATGGATTGGACTGACAGGGTTTATACTCGTTATTTTAATAATATTTCGAAAAACGGTAAGTTATTTCTCATCGTCAATAAAAATAAAGTATACAAGGATTACTTGCCATTGTAAGACATAGAAAGGGAACCTTGAAAATCGTGTTATACTCTCGAATTTAAACTAAGAATTTATATATGTTTACATAACACACCTCTACATATAGACCGTAATCTCTCTGGATTCCTAATATAGGAAAATCCTGCGTCCGGTGTAAAGTATAAAAAAAGGAAAAGAAAAATTATCTGTATGTACCTTCTCTTTTTAGACGAACACACTGTCTCCTATTACAAAGGACTTAAAACCATAAATCAAAAATAGTACGGCAAATGTTGTAAGTGTCGGTACACAAAACAAAAAGGGGTACACAAAGAAATTCAGTGTGTTTCGCGTCATTGTGACTCGACCAAAGATTAATTGACTGACGTGGGACTCCAGAGGTCGAAGACAAAAGTCAAATTAATGTCGACACTTCTCCGACGTTGTTTTGGTTTCTCTCTCAGAGATGTGCTATTTCTTTTTTATTGTTACATCAAGACCAAACTAAGAATCTAGTGGCTCCCACGCCTACAAATCTCTACCCATTCAGTCGAGTGCCTGAACCCTGACGGTAAACAAAACAGAGTAAAGGGAGTACGTTCGGTGACCTGAAACGACCTCTGGTGAAGACTGAATTTAGACTTCAGATCAGGGAGTGCATCAAGAAACTAAGTATCTGTCTTACCTTCCCTGAGAGTAGGTTGCCCTGATGAGATGGAGCCAAGAGACCAAGATTTTGACTGTTATCTGGTTTTTGGACAACTACAAGTAGGGTAGCACTTAACAGTCTGCTGACTTTGCTTTAGACTTTGAGTGGTCTCACCGCTTCTCCACTATCTCTTATTTTATCTACCGTTGGTGTCCGCGGGTGTACACAGGGTGCCGTAAATCACAAACCAGGTACTGTAGTTGGGTAGGAAGGACCCATTCCTAGACCTTGTACCTGTACTTACGGATGTCTCCCTTTCTTACCTCCCTAATTTGTGGTCGGAATGCGAGCGTACGTTGAATTTTAATCCTGAAACTAGAGTCATAATAATTAAGTCCTCCCTTTCTTCTCGGAAGTAAGTTGTCTATTCTTTCTTGATTCTTGTTTCTAGAATTTTCAGATTATAGATGGATAAGTTACACCTTTTGATTTTATTAATGGAACGTAATTTTAACCGGAACAACCACCATTTATGACGACTCGTTTATTCTTTTTTTAGTCCTTTGGAACGAATAACGGAGATAACGAAAATGGAAAATCGTTCGATTGATAAATTACAAAGGTTCCCTAATCACATTAAATAAAAAACGACAGTTCGTGTTGAATAAAAATATCGTTTAATGTAAACTAACAGATTTCCGTTTATTCTTATTATTAGAATTAAAATAAAAATATCTTAAGTAGATAGTTTAGTAAAATCAATACAATTTTTGTGTTCTGAGACTTTTTCTTTATAAAGATTTTACTATTATGATTCGTTGAAGTATTTTTACTAGTGTAACAAAGTGTTAAGTTTTGTAAAAAAAAAGTTTCGTCTGAGTTCTGGTACCTTCTTTGGGGTTCTGGTTTTTATTTCATTTTCTATTTCATTTTAACTTAATTTAATTTTTCTTGTGAGTTGTTTTCGGTTGGTTCAAGTTTCTGAGTAAGAAAGAGACGTTTCTAGAAACCAATCCCAGTAAGGATATGTAAAAAAGAATAATTTATATACGAATATATAGGTGGAGACCAAATACATGGGACATGTGCAACCACCAGTTATTTGTTCTTGAAGAGTTCTTGAATACTACGGCAGACCCTTTCGACTGTTAACCTTGACTTACTGAGACTTTCTTTGACAATATCTGAAGTTCTGTTACGTTCTGTATTTAGTTTAAGAGTTCATAACCCTAAGGTTCTTTATTTCAGGTCCTATTGTCTTTCTACCTGTCTTGGACTATTCTCAAGACAATACGACTATCATAGAATCTCCGTTTTACCTGAGTTTTCTACTAGATTTGACTAAGTAAGAAAAACTTCTATTTCTTTCTCTCCGAAGTTAGCCCGTTAATCGGGTTTCAGTGAGATAATTAAACGTCGTCATTGTCTTCATCGTGGGCCGTAGTACTAAAGTTTCGTTCATGAGAAAGGTTCATGACGAAGGACGGAAATCAGAACACAGATGATGAAAAGTCTGGACTAGTGTGTCATTCGAGAAAACCGTCAAAAGAAATGACCCCTATTATTTGACAACATGCTCACGTTACAAGTTACGGGTCGTGTATCACCCAGACATTACTTAACAAGTTACTTAGAGTTTCATCCTCTATGCAAAAAGGAGACTCGGAATCAGGTACACACTTTGTAAATTGAAGAAGAACTGAATTAAAAAGATATTAGAGTAGTGGGATGTTTCACAAAACAAATACTTTCGTTCTTCATACAACAATGGCCATGAACTCGTGTCGAAGTTGTTCCTGTCAAATTATGAAAGGAACGACCCCCACGGATTCGCTCATAATCGAAATTAAGTAGAATTTTTACGAAGTCTCTTAAAAAGTTGTGTACCAAATTACAGTATTCACACGGTCTGGATAGTAACTCCCTCTAATAAAAAGGGGACATAAAAAAAGATAACTTATAAATAATGTAGACTTCCGTTCCTTTCGTTCGAGACTTCTACTAAGTGTGTTTTTATAGTCTAACATCTGAAGGGACCGTCAGGTCCCCAATTCTACGGTACGAAGGAGACGTCCCCTGTGTCCAAGTTAGGGACCAACCTCTGATTCTAGAGTGTGTGTCCTTTTTTTTTTTTTTTTCTCTAACAACGTAGAAGAAGTTGTCTCTGTAGTGGTCGCACTTTCACACACCTGTAGGTTTGTCGAGTTGTCACTTTCCCCCCTTTCAGTTTTGTAGATGGTTCCGTTTTCCTTAAAAGGATCTGTACCTAAAGAAAGGGATTTTCACTGTCCCTTTGAACACTAATTCAGGTCATCTAAGTAGGAACCATGGATCTCTGGTCTTTAAGTCCAAAGTCAAAGAACCCGTCTTTGGATGAATTAAACAAAAGTAGATGTCGTAGTCGAAAGTGCTTGTGAGTCGGTAACACGTAAGTCACTTCCAAACCCTTGTGCCTCGATACCCAAATATTGGACAACGACACTCTATTCGTTACACTCGTTCTTGTAGCCCAATGGGAGATGAGAAAAGTGTCAAGGTCTTCCTTTTTCAGAGTAAGGACGTGTCGAGTCGGTGGACGTCCATACATAACACTCTACGACACTTAATAATAATGATATGAGACAAGTTGGTGTAAATGTAAAAACGACAAGTCAATAGTAACCCAGAAGGTACGAACAACCATTTTAGTTATCTACCTATCAGTTACTCAACGGATACTTTTATAACGATTATTATTACAATAGGACCATTACAGGATCCCATTATGAAGGAAGAGGTCCTAAGGTTTATAATGCTGTGTAAACCATCGTCTTCCATCTATAAGTTCATAATCCACCTCCAGGGGATGAGAAGTGATTCCAAAGTCTTAGACCGGGTCAAATTAAGTGAAATAACCTTAGCGCCACAAGAATATGTTAAAAATCAAATCAAAGTAAAACCAACTCTCAAAGACTAACAAAAAGTGTTCAAGGAACCCCTTTCTTTATATCCGAAAGAAGGAAGATGAAGTTTAACGAAGGTCTAAGGGTGCCTAAAAAATGTCTGACAGACCGTATTTAAGGTGAAGAGAAGAGAATGCCTACAAGAATGACCTCCGAAGCTAATGGGTCTTTGGAAAAATAAGAAAGAGAGTCTGTAAAAGGAACCTCAGGAGAATGATGACAAAATTAAACCTGATTAATGGAGGTGTTGACAGTTTCGGAAGAAAAAAGTAAAATAAAATGCCTTCATGGCAACTAAATGTTGCACACAAATTCAAGACGACATGTCGTTTCACTGAGTCAATATGTGTACATATAAGAAAGGGTAATACCAAATAGTGTCCTATAACTGATATCAAAGGACACGAGACGTCATCCTGGAACAACACATAGGTAAGACATGCATTACCAAACGTAGACGAGTAGGGTTCGAGGGTTCGAAAGGGAACGGGAGGGGAGATGGGGGACGAACCTTTGGTGTTCAGATAAGAGGTAAACACTCAACCGAAAACAAAGTATCTTTACCAGTAAGCACAGCATAAAGTCTAAGGCGGATTCACTATAGTATACCATAAACAGAAGGAGAAAGACTGAATGAAACGAATCCTACTATTAGAGATCCAGGTAGGTACAACGACGCTTACGGTTCGGAAGTAAACTTTGAAGGAATAGATCTAGCAAATGAGGGAGGTTATGTCACAGTCTTTCCCGAGGGTCCTCGAGTACGGGTAGTGACCACCACGGAATCAAGTCAACACCGACTGAGAACGTTGGGGTACCTGACATCGGACGGTCCGAAGAGACCGGAACTCTAAAGGGTCCGTTCTTAGGATCTTAGAAGGGTTGGGTCCCCGACCTGAGTGTAGACACAGAGAACGTAACCGTCCGCCCAAGAGATGACGACTCGGTGAACCCTAAGAGTACAGGTAGTAATCTTAAGACAAAGTTAAACAGTCGATGCAAAAGAAGATACAAAACACCAGGGTCATACTCCTCTTACCAAACGTCCCTCTCTTCATAACCGACTCCGGTACCTATCAATTCGAACCTTATAATCCTGAGTCTGTAAAGGGGTGACACCCATCTAAGACCTTTAAAAATAACGACGGTTTCGGGTAGTCGAAGGAAGGTGTAGTGGGGTGACTGAGGTCCACTCTTGTTTCTGTCCAACTAAGACAACCAGGATCAGGAGACCCATGGTCCTCTCCTGTCGACCAGAGGGGGTTCGGAAAGAGGGGTGGAGGACGAGGGAGAACTAAAGTCAAAAGAAGAAAAGAGAAGAAGGAAAGTGAGACGACTTGAAAACAAATAATACCTTCTCGGAATCAAAAATCTTTAATACTGACAAAACGAAAATGAGTGTTCGAAAGAAGGGTTGACCCTTTTTACTTTTTATTTTTTTGAGGTCGTAAAATAGAACGGAAACCATTTTACCCCACTTAGTTAGTGAAGATGCGAACACCCTCTAAGAACTACAGAAAAGGTCCCGAGACTCGGACCTCGGACTCCGAGAAGTCTAACTCCCTCTACTCGTGTATAAAATCCTAAACGAAAAGGTTAAATTAAAGAAAAGTTGAAGACCTTTTGTCCGAAACCCGTACTTGGATCTCACGTGAAAGAGAGAGAGACTAGGAAAGAGAGAAAGAGGGAGGAAGAAAGGATCATCGACGATAAGTTTCTATTACCATACTTTAACACCGGAAAAGAAACACCCCACTGACGACCATAGTAAAAAAAGGTCCGACCATTACTTGACAAAATAAGTAAAGACGTGCAAAAACCCAGTCTTCTGAACACTAAAAACGATAAAATGGGAAGTGCAGGTTAGAATGTCTACATTTAGTCCCCGTTCGTGAAACAAATGTTCGCGGAAAAGAAAAGACACAGATTACTGTATTAGTGTATAATTGGTAGGGATACGTCCAGTCCGGGACAAGTGAGACGTCCACAGACTGACGTCGATTAACTTAGTCTCTACTCGTCAATTGGACTCTTACCCGGTCGACGTGTCCTGCACTAGACCTTGTTTGTTGGGACGGCTAGTCCCTTCTCGTTTTAGTTAGTTTTTGTAGAGATTACTTAAAGTTCACCTTCAATGTCCCTTTTTAGTGTGACAATCGTCATCCTAGACCTCCGTGTATTTACTTACCCCTAAGCGAGACGTCAAGCCGTCCTCGTTGAATCCCCAGTACTGTTTCAGTCGACAACAAGTCAGGGACTCAGCACAGACTGAGAAGCGCTGGGGTACCTGACGTCGTGCGGTCCGGAGGGACAGGTAGTGGTAGAGGGCCTCAGGTGGGTTTGGGTACAGGTAACTCAGTCACTACGGTAAGTTGGTAGAGTAGGAGACAACAGGAGGAGAGGACGGAAGTTCAAAAGGGTCGTAGTCCCAGAAAAAATTACTCAGCCGAGAAAGGCACTCCACCGGTTTCCTGACCTCGAAGTCGAAGTCGTAGTCAGAAAAGTTATTTATAAGTCCCAACTAAAGGAAATCCTAACTGACCAAACTCCCTGATCCCTTCCGCCATTATGAGAAAAAAGTCTGAAAATTTTCATTGTCGAAACAACTCTATGTCATTTTAAGTGGAAAACTTCGTCTGTTAATTCGCCAAAGTAAAGGAGTGTTGATTCCGTTCTGAGAAAAGTAGTAAGGGGGTTTTATCAGTGAGGGGTAGTGAGGGAAAGTGTAGGAAGTGGTCGGTTGTTATGGGAAACACAGGGGTACCTAGACGGATAACACTTGTGAACGATGTTTACCTTAGTATATTATGCTCCAGTCCCAAGATATAGCCGTGAAGTAATGGAAAATAACGGTTTGCTACAAAGTAAGTTACCTGTCTGGTGTACAATAGATGAGTAGTCAACTACCTATAAGGCCAACAAAAGTGAAAAACCGATGATACAACGATACTTGTAAGTACATGTCTAAAAACGACCTGTATTTTTAATGGAATATGAATTATATCAAAATGACGTATAATTTTATATACGTTTTACACATAAATGAAATTTTTTAGAACTGTAATTTTAAAAAAAATTACACCACTCCTTATGTTGAGTCCAATAACTGTAAGTTAAAAGGAAAATGTTATATTAAACGTACATAGAATAGATAGAAACCGCCCAAAGGTCTTGAGAAAGAGACGTCTTCTACTCGGAAGTTTTACTTTAGCCAAACTGTTGAATATGTCATCGAGTTGGAAAAATACCTCCCACATAGACGTCACAGAATGATGGTCAGTCGGTATTTTATCTTCTGCACGGCACTGTCATAAGTACCTCACATTTTCACTGTGGAGGAAACCAAAATTAACGGAATTAGTAAGTGGATGAGTCAGAGGAACAAAGAAAAAAGGGTGACTTTATTTTACGTCTCCTCAACATAGAAGACTTTTTGGATGGTTGGTTCTGCCTTCTCACGTACCTGAACCTAGACCACAGAGGAGTGTTGATCCCGTAGACGGTCTGTACCCTACCCCCCTGGAGTCGTGGGTTCCCCTGGGTTCCTTAGGGGCTTCCTGGTCGTTAACAAATTAATAAATTTACTCTTTAACACAAATGTCACTTTTTTGGGTGACTAACGTACTGAATTATAAAACGACATATCAAAGAAAGTAAATTTTGAAGAGTTGCTAAGTTTCAAAATTGTTATGGATTTTACTGTAGTTATATATCATTCACAACCTGGATGCATTACAACCTCAATTTAAAAGTTTTACATGTGACCAACCTTTTTAGTACTGACTGTTCTAGTTCCAGAATGACTCTCAATTCCCAACCCCTTTTGGTTCTTTTTACTGTAATGTACATAAATTTTCAACGGGTTACCAAGTTACCATTTCTGAGGTGGACGGTTACGTCCTCTGTACTCTACACCCAAACTAGGGACTGAGTCCTTCTAGGGGACCTCCTTCGTTATCGATAGGTGAGGTCATAAGAACGGACTTTATAGGTACCTGTCTCCTCGAACCACCCGAGGTCAAGTACCCAACGTTTCTCAGTCTGTGTTGACTAGCTGACGATGTTATGTCAGGTTATAAATTTTTGGATGTCATTTATTTTTGAGAAATTAATTCTCAGTGGTGAATGACGTTGATTTGATTCAATAGGTATTTGTGTTTATGATACCTAAACTTCAGACCTCATTTTAGTATCGCCACCACCACCAAATCAACGATTCCGTACAGGTTGAGAGTGTTGGGGAAGGTCCGAGGAGAGAGGTACCCTAAGAGGTCCGTTCTTATGACCTCACTCAACGGTAATTACGATTTCGGTAACCGTCATCGGTAAAGAAATAAAGTTAAAGAGGAACAGAGTAAATCTACCTTGAAGTACCGGATAGTTAAGTTTATGTGAAAAAGGTCGGGACGTTTGAGGTCGAGGGAAAAACGGTTTGAGAATCCTTCGTACGACTGAGGATCCACTTAGATTGAGGGGTCCAGATGTGGTGAGGTCGAGGACGTGACCGAGGTATACCTTTGTCCGAGGGAAGGTGGAACCGGACGTTTCTCCGGGGGTGTGTCGGGTCGGAGCCCGAAACGTTTTGAAGAGTAGACTCGATTGGAACAGGTGGAGTAGAGACAGGAGTGAAAGTTCTCTGCGGGAGGGGTCTTCCCTGTCAGTTTACTCTCGGTAAATTTTGTCTCCGACTTCTTGAAAGGGACCACCGTCACCAACTCTTAGACAGAACGTTTTACATCCCCTACGTCCAAACTAAGGACCAACCCCTTGATTCAGGGGTGGACGACACCCCGTTGAGTCGGGACCGTGGTGTTGATGTCTCTCCCACGAGACGTTCCTTTTTAGGGTACTCGACGTTGGTTCTGACCTGTGTCCGTGTTAATTTATTTGTTTATAAAACTTTATTTTATATTTTATCTCCGACTTACCCGCCACCTATTTCTGGAACCGGGAGGCACTCAAAGTCCCATCCCTCCGTTTCATGGTTCACGACTCGAGACGACAGTGTCTCCGACTCAAACCTAATATAAAAATTCTCCTATAAAGGAAATCTACGTACTTTCACACTGTCACTATAACTATCGTAGTAAAATAAAGTAGGGCCTTGATTCACTGAGGTTTCTATTGAAGACGGACATTCACAGATGATAAGACACACACTCACACACACACACACACACACGCACACACACACACGGACACTCACACACGTGAGTCAGCACAGACTGAGAAACATTGGGGTACCTGACATCGGATGGTCCGAGGAGACAGTTACCTTAAAAGGTCCGTTCTTATGACCTCACCCAACGATAAAGGAAGAGGTCCACCAGAAGGGTTAGGTCCCTAGCTTGGCCGCAGAGAAGGTAGAGGACGTAACCGTCCACCTAAGAAATGGTGATCCCGGTAGACCCTTCGGGTACAGATGATAAGACGAAACAGAATCAACCATGACCGTCAGTTGACCTTTTGAAACTAAAATATGTTGTACGAAAGATCAGATAAATGACTCTGATATGGAACTGATATTTTTGATATCTTATTCCATTGTGATGCACAAAACTGTGATATAAATGAGATTCGACTGAAAATCACGACAGCCACTGTTCTCTTAAATAACTTATTTTTCATTTTTAGTGTCACAACCATTCACCTGACTTTCATCCCTCGATTTATTTTATTCTCGACCCACTCGAGATTCGGTAGTGTATATAATCTTAGAATTTAGCTTATAACCAACTCAAAACAACATCCCGAACCTCTCAAACTTCTCATTAATCACTGAAAGTCCAATATTTCGAAAACTTCAAGAGAGAGAGATGCATGCCTGAAGGGGCCACCGAGTCTACCATTTCTTAGAAGGGGTACTACGCCCTCTGGGCCCAAGCTAGGGACCCAGTCCTTCTAGAGGACTCTTCCGTTACCGATGGGTGAGGTTATAAGCACGGACCTCTTAAGGTACCTGTCTCCTCGGACCGTCCGATTGACGTGTTTCTTGACCTATGTGGGTTTGCTGAAAGTGAGTGAGAGATACGTACTTAAGAGAACCTTAAACTCTAGACGACTCTAGTTGATAGGAACGACCATTATCTTCGTTTTGTAATTTTTACAATTATAAAAAACATTTTGCTAATGTGGAATAACGAACACTGAATCTTCCTTTATTTCAACTTCGACCACCAAAGTTAATTAAGACTGAGAGAAAATACAACCATTCTTTCTGGTTCGTCATGAAAAGGAAGATAAAGTTTTACTTGGGTGTAATAAATAAAACGAAAATGATAAAGATTTTATACGGACAACGGTTCGTAAGGTAAATTTACTTAATTTTCGCCGCCCCCACCCCCCTCAGACAAGTAACCAGTTTAAAATCTGATGATACCTTTTCAGAGTGACTTGGATTTGATTACATTAACCGAAATTTACAGTTTTACTCGAACTTACATTAATCTTCGTTTCGTCTTTAGTTTTACAATACGAATAAGGTCGTCGTTTAATGAGATGCCGATTCATCTCAGATGTGAATTTATATTAAAGTTCTCACTTTCCTTTCTACCCTCTTTGAGTAAACGTTTTTGACCTCGTAGAAAAAGATCAATACTTCCACCTACATCCATATGGACTAGTAGTGAAAAGAATGTTTACCGGTACGAACCCAATTGAAGATTACAAATTGTCACATTGACTGGTACACCTGTTTTGATACCTAAACATGTCGTTCATGTTTAAAAAAAGTCCCGTTCTAAATTTTTGTACTCTTCTCTGTAACTTGGTACTGGTCGTAAATATACCGCGAATCGTCGGACCAGCAAGTAACAGGTAATAAATGTCACTAAAATTGTTATTAGAACACAATGAGTGACATGTAAAATGTCTACTCCTTGACTTCAGACGTCCGGAATTTACTGACGGAGTCCGAACGTCCATCGTTCACCACAACGACCCAGAAATCCGACCTTAGACACCCAAAGTTTAAGGAAGACACAAAAACCTGTAATGTCCATTGTTCTGTAGAAATTCTAGATCAGTAACGACTAGAGGAAAGGAATAGATTTAACGATTTTGTTTGTTATACGATCTGATTTAGTATAAATTTTAAAAATGGGGAGACAGTTCGTATCATGACTCACACATAGACTTTGAGATATAATACGAGTCGAGCAATTACTTTTAATCTGTAGAGGTCATAAAAAAGAAAAAACGATTTTATTCGAAGTGAGTAATGGTAAAAAAAAGGTTTACTTTTCCTGTGTTGGAAAAGTAAAAGTGCTCCTAAATTTTAATGTTTGACAGAAAATTATTATTTTTATAAAGTTACTAAAGTCTGAATTTACAATTTCAAAGATATAATCTTTGTAAGTAGAATTTCTTTTTTCTGACTCTACTTGACTTACTTGAATATAAAAGGAGATTGTTAGAAAAAACGTCTCATACTATAAAAATCAACTTTCCATATATAAAGGGCCGCTAATACAATTTTATTAAGCCTTTACGTTGGTAGATCGACTGTTTTGTTTGTCGACACTTTTACTCTGGACCTCTACATACGTTTATCCTCTGAAGACTTAATTAAAGGAAGTATCTTGTGTGACAGTTCAAAGAACCTCATAAATACGGGATAAAGAATTAATCACTAAAACGATTACAGTCAGTATAATTTAAAAGTATCACACTTACTACGTAAAGTTACCGTTTATACTCGATATTTTAACGTCTACTTTCAACTACAAAATGAAACCCACGTTATCTCTAAATCATTGTATGTCTTATCTGTCATAAGGACTCTTGTCTGCATACAGAATAACACTTAATTTTGACTTCCAAATAATTCTTTTGAAGACATTGGTACTATGGTGACTCAAATGTGTCCTTAAAGAGTCACAAAAGGATGATAGATAAACATATGGATACGAGTTCTTCTTCCCAAAAGATAAACCGAAGTTTATCTTTCGTCGTAGTTAGTTATTTCACGAATATAAAAACGTATGATTTCTTGGGATGTAAAATCTTTACCTCAAACAGATAAAAAACGAGACAAAATTACCCGAAACTAAAGAACAAACAGAAGTGAGGTTCAAGTGTTTATCTTTCGAAATGACGTTTAATATGACAGACGAGAAAAGATAACGTTTGTATTTAAAGTTTCAGAACGAAGATAAAAAAAAAAGAAAAATAAACCGACAGGGTGTATCATACACCCTAGAATCAAGGGACTCGTCCCTAGTTTGGGTACGGGGTATGTAACCTTCACGTCTCAGAATTGGTGACCTATTGGTCTCTTTAGGAAAACGAAGACAAAACTATCACGAATAAATTATGAGAACCTCTTCCTTTACCGTTGGACCTCTTCCTTTACCGGTGAGTGAGGTTATAAGAACGGACTTTTTAGTACCTGTCTCCTCGGACCGTCTAAGGTCAGGTACTCCAGTACTTCTCAGTCTGTGCTGACTCACTGATGA
This sequence comes from Capra ibex, assembly GCA_006410555.1. Taxonomy (NCBI): domain Eukaryota; kingdom Metazoa; phylum Chordata; class Mammalia; order Artiodactyla; family Bovidae; genus Capra; species Capra ibex. The sequence goes on along the minus strand of SJYO01048061.1, from coordinate 3,580,262 downwards.
ATTGTGAGATTACGAAACTTTTATTTCAACTATCAACGAATGGTTATTTATAAATTAACATTTTTTAAATTAACATTACCGAACTAAAGTTATTTCGACTAAAATATTCAGTATTTGATTTTAAACAGAATAATATATTGACCCAGAATATGTTAAACGTATAGGGAATATAGATATAGGTATAAAAAGAAGTCAATGTTAAATGGTCGATTACAAGAACAGTAAATTTTTTTTCTAAAAAAGAAAAAATAACTACGTATTAATATACTCGTGGTTTCTTAACTACGAAAACTTGACACCACAACCTCTTCTGAGAACTCTCAGGGAACCTGACGTTCCTCTAGGTTGGTCAGGTAGGACTTCCTCTAGTCAGGACCCATAAGTAACCTCCCTGACTACAACTTCGACTTTGAGGTTATGAAACCGGTGGACTACGTTTCTCGACTGAGTGACCTTTTCTGGGACTACGACCCTTTCTAACTCCCGTCCTCCTCTTCCCCTACTGTCTCCTACTCTACCAATCTACCGTAGTAACTGAGTTACCTGTACCCACACCCACGTGAAACCTTCAACAACTACCTGTCCCTCCGGACCGTAGGACACCAAGTACCCAGCGTTTCTCAACCTGTACTGACTCTCTGACTTGACTTGGACGGAGGTAACAAAATTTGGTTCTTTGGTAAGTAACATGTTTTAAACTTTTATGGTTTTCCATACTTCTTATTTTATTCAATGAAAGTTAAGTTTATTTTCCAACATATATATAAAAATCTTAAACAACAGTTTGAACTTTTAAGATGGTCAAAAAGGGGGGTCCCTAAATATATATAACCGTTACTTTGATTTGGGTCGACATTTATATCACAACATAATCCGACGAAATGAATTAAAAATCAATAGTAAATATAATACGTACTGATTGGAGTAATTAAAAAGACATTTTTAACTCGAAACTATTGATATTATGCGGTAATAAAGGTTTCAGATGAATCTGTAAGATAATACTAAACTGAAATTTAAACGAAATTTTAAAAGTGTTACCACTTATTACGATGTTTCCCGAAAAAAAAAAAAAAATTCAAATAGAATAGTACAAAGGACCTGTAATTGGAAAATTGTGGCTACGTATCTCTTCTACAACCCTTCCGACCTGTCTCAGGAGACGTCTTCGTCCGTCAACATGTGTTCTCCATCCGTCACCCCCGTTCTTGTTTAGATGTATAGTTAGTAATTTGCCAGGTCACAAATCAGGGTCTACACCCTGTCACTTACTCTTCGATAAGGATAAAGTCTAAGACCGTCATTAGAAGAGACGTTATCTTAAAAAATGAAAAAACGTAAAAACAACTTTCAACGTTTCCTGACTAATTTCTCTTGTCATATTTGGTCTTACCCTTGACTAAGAGTTTGAAACCTGAGTCTCCCTCTCCCTCTCCCACCCTACTAAACCCTCTTACCCTTAAGATTGTACATATGACAGTACATTCTTAACTTAGCGGTCAGGTACAGACTGCATCCCACGTCGTACGAACCCCGACCACGTACCCCTACTGGGTCTCTCTACAACACCCCTCCCTCCACCCTCCCCCCAAGTACAAACCCTTGCGTACATTCTTAATTTCTAAAATTTTAAATTTTTTAATTTTTTTTTAAATTTTTTTTTTTCGTGTCTTTTGACTTATGAATCACAGGTCGATTACGGGGTTGGAAAATGACTCCCTGGGAAAATACAACCCTCCTCTTCCCCTGTTGTCTCCTACTCTACCAACCTACCGTAGTGGTTGAGTTACCTGCACTCAAACTCGTTTGAGGTCCTCTATGACTTCCTGTCCCCTCAGACCACCCGACGTTAGGTACCCCAACGTTTCCCAACCTGTACTGAATCACTGTCTTGTTACAGTTTACACTAATGACGATCCTTAAATCACAAAGTACGATGCTTCCATCTAAAGGTACGGCGAATTCTTGTGATTGACGACAACGAACGACTAAGGGAAAAAGTGACAGTCATGCTGCAATTGATCAGACTATGATAATATAGGAAACTGGAAGAGTTATTAGGAGATTTTATGAATGATGACAAGAAAAAAGTAACTACCCTTTAACATGTAAAGGTACTCTCTTATCAACTTTACAGACTGATATCTAACATATAAAACATCCGTTCTGAGTTGTTTCATAATTTTATATTAGTCGAAAAGTAATCATTTTTGGATACGGGTGTCTTCGAGTAGAATTGACCTCCTCTGTGTCTTATAAGGAGTAAATACTGAAAGTGACTAAAAACTTCTACCATGTTACCTCATCCGACTAACAATTTTATTATAATTACCTTGTACCGTTGATAATCTTCCCTTTTGACGTTTATTCTGTCAACCATCTTTTGATGGTTTTATACTCCTCGTTTTGTTTTTTCAAGAGGGGGTCACTCATACGAAGAACCTAGTCCCATCTTAACTCCTACGAAATAGGTTCCTTACATTATTAAGGAACATGACGTCGAGTCGTCAGTCACTATGGTTGTGTATCGGGGTCCTTTTCCGGTAAAGACACACTAAGTGGGAAATAATTTCAGCAGGACGTTCTCCTTCTTGTGTCCTATAATAAAATAGTGATACGGTGACTACTTAGTGGTTTTTTATTTAAGTTTATCTTCGGTTTCTTCGAACAGACGATTTCGTCTTACCTTTATTCAATTAAAAAGTCAAAAAAACTCGATATATAACCTAAGTCAAGTCAAGTCAAGTCGAGTCAGCGAGTCAGCACAGACTGAGAAGCGCTGGAGTACTTAGCGTCGTTCGGTCCGGAGGGACAGTTAAATTTGGTTTAGCGATCAGAGATAACGTCCCGGTACAGGTCTGTACCTACTGTTGAACCGAATTTCGGAGTCTACCCTGACTGAAATACTCTACCACCTTCTAAACTGTGTTATTACTGGTGTGTCTATTTTAAATTTTTTTTTTTTAGTGGAGGGCATGACGGGACTTCTACGGTCTTTAAGGAGTTCACTAACATTTCAAAACAGAAACCAGTTATTTTCACTCAAAACAAGTTACTTTTTGGAGGAGTCTCTTTGTTGTAAAGAAGGTCACATTTGAGGGAGTTTTATCGAGAAGGTGGTAAGAGGTCCTTTTTATTTCTTTCTCATTCGTAGAAGTCGTCGAGGGGACACAATGGTAGACCTGACACCTTCTGTGGGTTGCCAGAACGAGGTCGGGTTGGGACATCAAGGAAAGTGGGCAGGGAGGTGCGGGGCACTAAGAGGTGCGGAACCTAACTGAGTGCGACGAAAGGAATGTACCTTATGGAAGTAGATTGCGGTAGTGGGTTTAGGAGATCCCCTTAGTATAAATGGGGACTACTGTTGAGAAGTGTTTCGGAACGTCAGAAGGAAGGGACCTTCGTTAGAGAGGGAGAGAATAATTTTGTTTTACTATAAACTTTCGTACTGAGTATCGGGTATTATTGCAAGGGTCCTAAAAAATTTATGTGAGATCCCATAGAGACTATAACGAAATGTCGGCTGAGGTAGACGAACCCGTGTAAAGTGGAAGACCGAACTCAAGAAAGGTCACACAGATGACACCCCACTCAACTCAAGGAAGTATTTAGAGTTGAGACGACATTCACTTTCAATCATGGAAACCCGTATACACCCGTTCCGTATCGAGGTAGGGTACCTCCTACGACAGACTTAATATTTGGTGTTGTTTTCTCCGTGTGCTAGAGACATCACAAGTAACACCTACCCACCTACGGACGTTATAAACACCCTTTGAAAACCATACGTCGTCTACTTTCACTTTCACAATCAGTGAGTCAGTACAGGGTGAGAAACGTTGGGGTACCTGACGTCGGACGGTCCGAGGAGTCAGGTACCTTAAGAGGTCCGTTCATATAACCTCACCCAACGATAAAGGATGAGGTCCTGTAGAAGGACTGGGTCCCTAGTTTGGGTCCACGGGACGTAACACCCGTCTAAGAAGTGGTAGACCCGGTGATCCCTTCGACTGCGCCGTCTACTCCCCTCATATTTATACTCCTATATTCTTAGTTTCACCCGTATTATCGACATTACGTTTGTTTACGTTTCTCTACATATTTATCCTCCTATATTCTTAGTCTACCTCCATTATAGACATTACGTTTGTTTACGTTTCTGTGCACTCCGACGTCTACCCCTTCTGTCCGGACTCCTTCGGACCGGAGTCCGGTACGGATCTCTTTTTTTCAATGTCGACAGACAGCCTTCTGTCAGGTTTTTTACCGTAAGAAAAAAAAAAGGACCAGAGTTTTTAAATAATGACTTTAAGGCAGAGACTAGTGTGTACACTTTTTCACTAAATTTTTGGTGTGCCTTAAGATCTACTGTGTGTCGTTTGTAGGATATTTTCTGAATCAATTCTGGGGTCCCCCTGAAGGGACTCCCAGGTCACCGACTCTGAGGTATAAGAGTTGTGTCCCCATGACCCAAGTTAGGGGCCAACCCCTTGATCTAAGATGTACGACGTTGATTTCTAGAGCGACAGACGTTGATTGTGGGCCGTGTCAGTTTAATTAATTAAACTTTTTTTCGGAGGTCCTTATCTTACCTTTAAGGTCCTGGTTTCTGATTGTCCATCGACCTCAGATCTTTTCCGTGGAAGGGATACCCTAAATATTCGAGACGATCCGAAACCAAAAATTGTAGCACAGTCCGTGTCCCCGTTTCAGTGTCTGAGGACTTTCCACTTCTGACGACTCGAATTATAAATAAACCGAAGTGACCTTCAACTGGTCTTTTTTTAAGTTACGGTTTTCCTCCACTTTTCCCTCGCACACACTGGAACTGGACCCGTTCCTTGACATACTGCTGTTTCGACCGTGAAGTTTGGTGCCCCTTACCCGTCTGGTCGGTTATTTGCTAAGACACTGCTGCCCAATCTGTTTGTCTTTACTCTAACAATGCATAGAGCGTCGTCGGTGTGTTTAGTTAAGTCTAATTACCTTCTCGATTTACAAATTTACAGGACTTATCAGTAACCTTCCTGACTACGACTTCGATTTCGAGATTATGAAACCGGTGGACTACGTTTTTTGACTGAGTGACCTTTTCTGGGACTACAACCCTTTCTAACTCCCGTCCTCCTCTTCCCCTGCTGTCTCCTACTCTACCAACCTACCATAGTGGCTCAGTTGTCTGTACTCAAATTCGTTCAAGGTCCTCAACCACTACGTGTCCCTTCGGCCCACACGATGTCAGGTACCCCAGCGTTTCTCAGTTTGTGCTGACTCACTGACTTGACTGACTTTACAAATTTCGTTTTGTTTCGGACTGTTCTGGTTGACGACGACTTGACACTTCAACTCTTGTAAGAGTCTATAACGACTACGGTCTATTTAACCACTTTCATGAGACCTTACATTCAAACAGTGATAATTTCACCCGTTATGGAAACAAGATTCTGGGTCTTTAAGACAAGAATCGATGACCACGACGACGAATCGGTGAAGTCAACACAATCTAAGACGTGTTGGGAGACCTGACGTCGGACGGTCCGAGGAGACAGGTACGCCTAAGAGATCCGTTCTCATGATCTCACCCAACGGTACGGGGGGAGGTCCCCTTAGAAGTACTGGGTCCCTGACTTGGGTCCAGAGGACGTGACGTCCGTCCGTCTGAGAAATGACGGCTCGGTGGTCCCTTCTGGGTAAGAATCGATGTATGGGAATTCTATAAAGGTGTACACGTCTCAAGTGTACCCATACTCGATTGTACGTTACACGTCTCGTCGTCGTGATAAACCTCAGCGTTTTAAAGTCTTTGTTTGTAGAGTTTGGACGTTCGTACTCTAAAGATAAAGAGACAGTATTTACTGGTGTTTAAATCACCGAGTGAGTTGTGAGTGACTAATAGAGTGTCCAAGGCATCCAGTCTCCACACCACGACTCATTACATTGCACACACACACGGGTCAGCGTAGACTTAGAAACACCAGGGTACCTGACATCGGGTGGTCCGAGGAGACAGGTACCCTACGAGGTCTGTTCTTATGACCTCGTCCAACGGTAAAGGACGACGTCCCTTAGAAGGACTAGACCCTAGTTTGGGCTCAGAGGAAGTAACCGTCCATCCAAGAAATGATGGCCCCGGTGGACCCTTCGGGGAGCTCTGAGGGATCGACACCTTGTACCCGAGTCAACGAGACGTCGTACACCCTAGAATCAAGGGAGTGGTCCCTAACTTGGGTGTAGGGGACTTAACGTTTCCGTCTAAGAATTGGTGACCTGGTGGTCCCTTTAGGGTTCTTCACACCCGTCCTAAATTAACCCAAGAGACGAGTCTCAGAGTCTCCGACTTTAGTCCCACATTCAACCCGACACCAGAGTAGACCTTGAACCCCCAGAAGACGGGAGCGAGTCCAACAATGGTCTTAAGGAAAGGACGCCTACGTCCGAACTCCCAGGACGAAAGAACGAGTCTCGGAGATCTTCGGTGGGAGTCCAAGGCCGGTGTGCCAGGAAGTGTTGTACCGTCAAATGAAGAGGTTTCGGTCGACCTCTGGGAGAGGACGAAACTTAGTGGGAGAAGTCCTTCCTGGGTCAGGGACCCTACTCCAGTCCGGGTGGGTTCTATTGGAGGAAAAACTGACTGAAGTCAAGTCAGGGATCATTGAATAAGTGTCCTCACTTTCGGACAATATAAGAGTTCAGGACGGTTTTGGGTTACCCTTCTCTAATACCTCTCTCAGTCCAGAGAACCACCTGGTAAAATCTTAAGTGGACGGTGGGTTTTCTTACCCTTTTAATTGACACGTGTCGGAGATACTTATCATGTGATATACACACACACACACACACATATGCATACAGATGTGTATGTATACACAAAAACAACAACAACAACAAGTCAGTGACTCGGTAGGCTGACGACGGAGAAACACTAGGGTACCTAACGTCGTACGGTCAGGAGGAGACAGGAAGTGATAGAGGGTCTCAAACTAATTAAAGTACCGGTAACTCAGTCACTACGATAGATTTGTAGAGTAGGAGACAACAGGGGAAGAGGAAAACGGAAGGTAGAAAGGGTCGTAGTATACTACGTTACATCTCAACGTATAATATGGGGTTTTCGTTATGTATTTTATATCGATGTAGTACATGAGTGAGTATAACCATTTAGAGTGTCTCACGACTCGGTTTTTTCGTCAATCGTCCTCTTTGTCAGGTCATACTATGTGTTCCACTTAAATTTAGTGTGCTTTGCTGTCCACTCAGAGTCAACTACGGATAAGTACGCAATTATCACATGTCCCTACATAACTATGATTCTTTTTGTAGTTCAAGTCTTTTCATCAAGTGATACCCTTTTCACCCTCTCTCCACTCCCCTACCACAAGGTCCTGAAGTCTAGGTAACGATTGGACGAAAAAAAAAAAAGAAAAATTATTCTACTAAATAACTAAATAAAAACACCAGCGAGGTACTTCGTACACCCTAGAATCAAGGGGTTGGTCCCTAGCTCGCGTGTGCGGGACCTGACCTTCGAACCTCCAGAATAGGTGACCTGGTAGTCCCTTCAGGGTAATTAGACTAAAAATTTGACGTATACCGGTGTCTTCTTATGTAGAATAATAAGAGATATATGGAAACATACGGAGATTGTCTAGTACTTTTTTTACTTTTTTATATACCTTCTGACATTTTGTTATCTTTGTTTTTAATTATTTCTAAAGTCGTTATAGTCAACTTGATTAATTGGGAAACTTGTCTTTAGGGTTTACATACTTTTTGCATCAGTTTAGGATGTAGAACGTTTACAACTTTTTTTACTTCCCTGTTCAACAAAGAAGTTTAAAGAGTCATTAAGAAAGTTACATCGATTTTCGTACTAATCGGTAAGACCACCACTTTCCTTTGTCCTTTTAATTAAACATTAATTCATAAATTATCGTGAATGAAGAATATAACATATTGAGGAAACCTGTACTAAAATATTCACTTTTAAGTTATCTCGTTCATTAATCGTAAATCTCTTACGCTTAATTCTTTTGAATATAGTTTATTTATTATAATTTTAAGTTCAAGGAACCCCTCTTACTATATATATATATATACCGACTCAGGGAAACGACAAGTAGACTTTGATAGTGTTGTAACAATTAGTCGATATGAGGTTGTGTTTTATTTTTCAATTTTTTTTCTTTCGACCTACTAATAAGAGTAAGTTTATATTAAACGTTAACGTAATTTAAACCCCAGACTAACTTTTTTTTAAGTTAATGGACACAATACCTTTCATCACATTATAATAAATACTTATTTTTGATCCGGATAAATGATAATAAAATCATCCTTTAATTTTCCTTATTTCTATAGCTAGACTAATTTCCAGATGTCACCTATAAATCAGATTCACAAGCAATAATAGTAATAAAACTAAAACTAAAAAACAAGTAGTACCTAAAAAAAACGTAGCTAAACCTGAAAATGAATAAAAAACCGGTGCGGGACATCGTAAGCTCTAGAATCGAGGGGTTGGTCCCTAGCTTGGGTACGAAGGATGTCACCTTCACACCTCAGAGTTGGTGTCCCGACGGTCACTTCAGGGGTAACGTTCATAAAATCGTTGTATGATTTTAACGAAACATATGATGCACCTTCCTATTTGTCTTGTTTTGGTATCAGTGAGGTAACAACGAGACGTTTGTCCAAGGAGTCGTGGTAGAGAGATCTAAGGTGTATATGTGTAAGTATATGTTATTGAAACGAAAAGAGAAAAACTTAATAAAGTGAAACATATTATCCGAGAGCCGACCGTGACCTACCCTTCCTCTCCCACCCGACTTACTTCTCACCGCACCTTTGTATATGTAATGGCGCACATTTTCTCCACCGGTCACCCTTAAACGACATACGGGGTCCCTCGAGTTCCCTCCCGAGACACTACTGGATCTCCCCACCCTACCCCACCCTCCACCGTTCCTCCAAGTCCTCCCTCCCGTGTATACATATAGATACCAACTACGTACAACTACATACCGTCTTTGTGTTATAACATTTCGTTAATAGAAGGATTTTTAGTTATTTTAAAAATTTTTTCCTTTTTTTTTTGACACCACTTTGATCCGTGTCTTGGAAACCAGTCCGTTGGTGATCTTTTGCGGTTAACAAAAACAGAAACGATGTCTTTCGACCCACCGTTGGACGGATCTCGTTCGACAGAGGACTGGACATACCCAACAAGGAAGCACTTTTCGATTAGATTAACAAGAATATTATATTGGATAATCAGGGTTGTTTCCTCCTTGTCGCCCTATGACGGAGTGTCGTCCTGAATTAGAGTAATAAAGATGAATCGTTTCACAGACGAACCAGGTTTAATCTTCTCTTTCAATAACCGAACTCTACTGTTTCAACAAAATAATTTAACGTAGTTATACAGTAAGAGAGAAAAGAGTGACCTTTGTAAATCCGAGAAGAGGTATAGGTCCCAAAGACGGCTCCGAGGTGACCGACAAAGGGGAGAGAGACGAAAGGTCGCGGTGGGTAGGGCACTGTGTCACCTAAAACAAAAAAATTGCGAAGAGATAAATAAACCGACACGGTCCAGATTCAACACCGTACGCCCTAGAAATCAACACCGTACACGTTAAGAATCACCCCCGTACACCCTAAATCAAGGGAGTGGTCCCTAGTTTGGGCCCGGGGGATGAACCCCTCGTACCTCAGAATCGGTGACTTGGTGGTCCCTTCAGGGTTGTGTCACAATTATTCACGAGACCCTCCACAGTCCTCCGCTCTAGTGTCACGACAGTTGAAGTTCTATGAACATTTCATTCATCTCCTCTTCTCTGAAGCGTACGCACAACCGTCGTACGCTGTCTTCCTTGGTATTTGTCTCCCTTTCGCTCTCAGGTCATACACGGTCCGGGATACGACCGAAAGACCGTCCAGGGTAAACTCGTAGAACCCTTCTTCGACCCCGGGTCGACAACGACCCTCTCTTTTATCTGTGGTCTGGGGTAGGAAGGGGAGTAGATAGATGTAGGGGATCAACGTGTTCTGTATGTCCTCGAAACCGCCGTCTCTCCTCTCTCTCTTTAGAAGAAGTCCAAAACCCCGACTCATAATAGCATCAAAGACACCGACAGGGGGGTCATAGGTAGAGAAGGGGGATACTACTTAGGTTCTGTTAGGTCGGTAGCACATCCCTAAACAAGTCGTCACTGGTTCACTGGGTTAGGACGACTACTCTCCCACCCCGTATCTCCAACACCCCCGCTTCCATGACCTTTTCCACTGGAACGAAGATTCCTCCTCTGGACCCGCCTCGGCTACAGGAAGAAGAAGTTCTAAAATAGTACTTCGGGTCTTTACCCGTAGGTAAGACAAGTGTGTTTCTATAGTGTGTCTCTTCCTTTGATATAAATCCCAACGACCATGGATTTTGATCCACCAAAGTTTGTTACCCTTACATAAGAGTATCAAGACCTCCGATACCGTCAGTCTTTAGGTCGACAACCGTTCTGGTGCGGAGGAGACTTCGGAGGGAGCCTTCCCAAAGGGAACGGAGAAGACGAAACCCGAGAACGATCGTTAGGAACCCCGAGGGACCGAACAGTGTACCGGACGGTCAGTGTACTGGTGGAAGGGACACACGAAGAAGTGTAGCGGAAGAGAGGCACATACAGACACACCCACAGTTTACGAGGGGAAACATACCTTACAGTCGGTATAACCTAGTCTTAAGTGGGATTCCTAGAACAAAATTGGACTAGTGAAGATAAAGGTCTATTCCGGTGTAAAAACCCTAGGACCCCCAATCTGGAAGTCGTACAGAAATCCCCGTGCATTCAGTTGGGTACTGTTGTGGACTCTCTTAAAGGTACCTTCTAAGTCTCAGGACCGAAGGATATCAGATGGATTAGAGAACTCAAAACACTGTACTTAAAGGATTAACAAATTCAGCCAACCTCAGTTAAAAGATGATGACCGTCGGTTTCGTAAGACTGTCTTAATACGATTGTGAGGACTACCCTCTTCCCACTCCCCGTACTACCTTCGATTCCCCCAAGGGTCTCGACACCTGTTGTCACTTCTTCCTTAGTCGGGACGACTCGACTATTCCACACCCTCCTAGTCTCTCCAAACGAAACCAGGTCGTAGTAATAAGTAAGAAGTAAGTTTGTAGATAAGTGGTCGATGGGACACCGTTACCAACACACCTTGTACCTCCTAAATTTACTCGTTCTACCTGTGGTAGTCCCACCTGAAGGGACCACCAGATCACCAATTTTGAGACTCGAAGGTGGTGTCCCTGACGCCCAAGCTAAAGACCAACCCCTTGTTTCTAAAGTGTACTGAGTGTCGTAATTTTTTTTTTTTTTCTGTCTGTGGTAGAGACGGAAACTTTGCCTACGACGTCCTTTAGGACTTTAGACTCAGGTTTCTCCATCACCCCGGTCTCTACTTTTCTATGACTTTTGGGGTAATTTTACTAACAATAGAACTCCCTTTCCTCCTAGAACTTCGTGAAATTTACCCCCTTACCGTGCTCTATTAAGTATGGACGACGACGATGACGACGATTCAGCGAAGTCAGCACAGGCTGAGGCACGCTGGGGTATCTACCGTCGGGTGGTCCCAGGGGGCAGGGACCCTAGGAGGTCCGTTCTTGTGACCTCACCCAACGGTAAAGGAAGAGGTTACGTACTTTCACTTTTCACTTTCACTTCAGCGAGTCAGCACAGGCTGAGAATCGCTGGGGTACCTGACGTCGGGTGGTCCGAGGAGGTAGGTACCCTAAAAGGTCCGTTCTCATGACCTCACCCCACGGTAACGGAAGAGGCTTAAGTATGGATTCTTCCACGTTTAAACGTCGAAATTACGTTTACCTCTTACTCGACGTCACGATCCGTTCCTCTGGGTACCCCTTGACCACCTTATTACGATTAGAGAAATCGTAGGAAAGTCAAGTCCTTCGTGACCCAAAAGGCGCACCCACCTCAACGTAGTCTCCCAGTTCCGCGACCCGTCAGGGACTCAAAAGGGTCCAACGACAACAGAGCGGCAGGGAGACAGGTAGGTCCCGAGAGAAGGACCCTAAACCTGTCCTTTGGTCGAAAGCACAGGTACAGTCGAGGAGGATTTCCGTAGAGTGCCTTCCAACGACCTCGGGTTCTGTGTTAGTCCAGGTCGGTTTAGTCCCAAACCAAAATGTAGATCAGGACAAAGGGACCTCTCTGATATGGACGGGACCTACCGACACAATTCCAGTTGAAGGTCTTTTGTCGGGGTTATGACTAGAAAGTCCGTGTTTACGACCCAAAGGGACCATCGAACCAGCCATTTCTTTGACAGACGTTACGTCTTCTGACCCCAAGCTAGGAACCTACCCCTTCCAGGGGACCTCTTCCTTTACAGTTGGGTGAGGTAATAAGAACGGACCTCTCAAGGTACCTGTCTCCTTGGACCACCCGATGTCAGGTACCCCAACGGTTCTCAACCTGTGCCGACTTCACTGAATCGTGTGTGGAGTTGTGGGTTCGTGACTCATGTCTCTCTGTGTAGAGTACTCGTCCTTTCTTTCGTTCTGGTGTCTTTAGTTCGTATCGACCGAACACAAATATTGGTAGAAAGAACTAGGGAAGGATAGTCCGTTCACAGTGGTCACCTACCACGAAACTGAACCTTACTATTACTGACGAAAAACATTAACATTATGACAATTGTAAAGAACATTTTAGACTAATCCAAAGTCCCTAAATTGAGAATTGACGTAGGTATACGTTCCTCTTTCGGTCAGGGAAGGACACAGTTGTGACAGTCGACGACCTTTTGACTAATTCCCCGAGGGATCAGTGACCGACGAAAGTAATTCTACCAGTGTCATTAGTCCGTCTCTTCGTGTTAACTCATTAACCCTCTAGACTTTTACGTTACAAGGAACTAATGATAATATCGATCTCTTTGTCTCGTTTAGGGTTCCCTAGATTTCGTCGGAACAAAAATTATAACTCATCGGAGACATAATACGGTTAAAGTTTATATAATATATCCTACAGTGAAAAAAAAAGATTACGAAAGATTCGGGTCCCAACCTAACAAATATATATTAAGTTGTGTGTGTTATGCTACTCTTTTTATGGTAAAAACGGTCATAAAATTCTAAAAAACTACACCTGGTAAAAACTTCAATAACTTAAACCGTGTTATGACGAAGACAAAATAAAAAACTGGTGCGCCGTACACCCTAGAATCGACGGACTGGTTTCTAGGTTGGATGTGGGAGATGTAACCTTCCGTTTCAGAATCGGTGACCTGGTGGTCCCTTCAGGGTAAAACGGATATAAAATCTACATTTTTTTTTCAAATTTCATATTAAACAAACCACAGAATACCCTTGGGTGAGATCATAAGAAGGGACCTTTTGGGGTACCTGTATCCTCAGATCTCCCGATATAAGGTACCCCAGTGTTTCTCAGTCTATGTTGTCTCACTGACTAGAGTTGATTTTTCTTTACATCACCCTTCATATCTGAGAAAAGGTCCTACTAAAGCATGCGTCCGGGTGTCGAAAATAAAAGTTAAAGTTGTGAGTTTTGTGAAACTTTTATAGGTTTCCACAAAACAACACAAAACGACCATCGAGTAAATCACCGTTTTCAGACTGGACTGGATGCTGAATAAATAACATAATAAATATTTTCTGTGAATGAGGAACCTTCCTTTCAATACTTGTTGGATCTATCGTATAAATTTTCGTCTCTGTAATGAAACAGTTGTTTCCAGGTAGATCAGTTCCGGTACCAAAAAGGTCACCAGTACATACCTACACTCTCAACCTGACACTTCTTTCGACTCGTGGCTTCTTACCTACGAAAACTTGATACTACGACCTCTTCTGAGAACTCTCAGGGAACCTGACGTTCCTCTAGGTTGGTCAGGTAGGATTTCCTCTGGTCAGGACCCACAAGTAACCTTCCTGACTACGACTTCGACTTTGAGGTTATTAAACCGGTGGAGTACACTGCTCAACTGAGTAACCTTTTCTGGCATTACGACCCTTCCTAATCCCGGTCCTGTTCTTCCCCTACTGTCTCCTACTCTACCAATTGACCGTAGTAACTGAGTTACCTGTACCCAAACCCACCTGAGGCCCTCAACCACTACATGTCCCTCCGGACCGCACGACGTCAAGTACCCCAGTGTTTCTCGGCCTGTGCTGACTCATTGACTTGACTAGACTTGACTAGGAATAAAAAGACTTCCGACTACAAGATGATATCTTTATAATTACACAACCAATGCCTCCCGACTAACTCTGTTAAGACCTCACTCTATAGTGAGAATTTTATGGACCTTATAAGACGTGAGGTTTTTCTCCAAACCCCATTTCCTATGTTTTGACCAGTACACTTTACTCTTCTTTCCCACTTTTCACTTTATTTAATACTTTAATTCTATCCAGACACGTTATTTATGTATGTCCGACAAAGGTGAATCATGGGGGAACGGGTCTTGTTACCGACTGGGAATCAGTCCGGACTCCCTACCTACCACTTCTGTCTATTGTTTCTACCGCCCGACGAGAAACATAAATGGGGTACTCCCCCGTTGCTCCCCCGTCGGATCCTGTTCGACCGGAACTACTGCTGTGACAGTAGAAACGAACGTAGGGAGACAGGGACCTCCTTCTCGTCCGGAAGGACATCCCCTCAGACCAAGGTCCGGTTAGGATTCGCCGGACTGGTACCCGTTGCTGGTCCGAAACGGACCTTCCAGGGACACCCTCCCTTCAACGGGACGGGGAGGCAGAGCCCGTGTCGGGACGTGGTGTCAGAGACCTCCCTTAAAGGTCCGACGGACGAGTCCAGAGACCGAAGGACCGGAAAGGAGTCTCCCCGAAGATACCGCCGCAAGTCGTGAAAAGGGGTGGAACTGAGTCGTACAAAAGTGAGGGTCGGGAAGGAGATCCGTACGGGGGGTGGGAATGGGGGTGAGGGACCGGGTATTCTCCCGTCCTTGAAACAAGTCCTGAGGGTCCCTTACGGGTCTGGGGAGAGAGGGGAGGTGTGGTCCCGGCTAGGTGGTCGGGGAGTGGGACGGGACGGGTCACCCGTCTTCCCCTGGGCCCGTCGGTGCGGACGAGGATGGACGGCGGACGTGACCCCGTCATTCACTTGGTTCCGAGCGGTACTGCAACCCGAGTGACAGGAGGTTCTGGTGGAGCTGTGGACGGCCGAGTTGTGGACGGAGTCCCGTCAGGGTCACGGCCCGGGACGTCGACGGAGACCTTTGGCGGACGACGGGAAGAGGACTGGAGCGCGGTAGAAACAACGGGGGAGGAACGTGAGAGAATAGTTACAAATTAGTGCTAGTACGAAAGTAGGTGAATTTTCAAGGAACCGAAATACAGGAGGAGAACTGTAGCTGACAAGAAAGAGGAAATTCAAGACCTTGTTCTGTACCGAGTGAAGTCTGGAAGTCGTGTTCGGGGCCTTTCTTGTGACAAGAGACGTGAAGTAGGCCGAAGTAGGACGAGAAGAAGTGATTGGAGGACAAGGTGTCTCAGAAAGACCTAAAAAGGTGGGGACCAACACGGGGAAGGGAGACCCAAGGGTCACAAACGGAAATAGTTTCGGGCAGGACGAACTATAAACGAATCACTAATGGACGGAGAGTTGACCTGAAGGACTTCTGACCCTTGACTTAACGTAAATATAGAGTCCTAGTGGTTCTGACGGACCAAAAACTATCTGTGAGTTATCTACGAACCGCTACTCATTGTGTAAATCATGTTCTAATTTTTGTTTTGTTTTGTTTTGTTATTGGGTCTCAAATAATCAGATAGACAATTCTAAATTTTGTTTGTTTGGTTGGGTCCGATATAATCAGATAGGTAATACTATGTCTATTGAAATGGGAATCTCGAAAAAAAAAAACCTACATAATAAACAACAAGAATGGGGTTCTGTTAAGAAGAGTATATTGTCTGGAATGATAAAGTCAAATACCACTATTTGAAACGGAACCAGTAATATAAAAAAAGTATAAAGATTTAGAAGTACCTCAATTTAAAGTCCCAGGAAGACTAATCCCTGACTAATCAAAAAAATACCTAACTAACCAAAAATTGAAAGAAAAGTTGGGTGCACTTAGAATTACTCTTATGTCTCTATACTTGATCTACTAGAAAACTTCTGTTAAGTTTAGACTTCTCAAATACTTTAAATATATGACTTTTAGTTTTCAGAGAAGATCTAATACGGACTGTATTTTATATGTACTTGACATTTTGCCTAAATTTTACAATGGAGAGTGTTTGTGTATTTCCGTTTGAAGTTTGTAAAATTTTAATTATTAAATTTTTAAGACGATATAAAAGTAAATATCCATGATTCTTGGGATAGTAGGTAGAAATAACCAAAGACGTAGAGTAAGATAATCTAACAAAGGTCTTAAAATCTTAACTGTGTATTAGACTGTTACGACTTTTATACGAGTCTGTGGACATAAGATATCTTCTCTGGTGACACTTATAATTTTAGCTTAATGAGGTTCAATAATTTTTTCAGTGATAAAAAATTCGGAGCCGATTTCACTTTACTGTAACTGCAATTCGTAATAATGATTTTATTTTCATTGACTTAATGTGACTGACGTCAAAAACGAGAATGGGAACCCTTACAGCACTTAGCTAGGTCGAGAAGCTGTTTCGTCTTGTAGACGTCCGATTAGCGGCTGTATTGCTAGTTCTCCGACCGCCACTTGTGTTGGTCTGAGGGTTCGAAAAAGGGTCCTGGTTTCTAGAACATGTGTTTCAGAAGATTACGTCCACTCTAGAATTATTCGGCTTGCTGGGCTTCTTGGACAACATCCTCTCTTTTTGTGTGTGCGAGCTGGCAATTGCGACTTAGAATTTATTCAGGTATGATTTTAGAGTAAAAAATATCGTGAGATATTTTAGCGTAAAAGGTAGACTCATAAATCACTACTTTGTGAAATTCTCGATTCTATAATCGGATCAAGTCACGGACGACATGTTATTCTTGAGTTGTTTAGGGTTTCCTTACTTCCGTCCTTTTACCACTGTTGAGTGACAAAATTGTATACGACACTATTAAGTTTCACCGTAATTAATTGTGATAACAACTTTATTTCGACTGTTAAAAAGCATTACAAGTTTATGGTTTCTTTTGTAATCAAGTTATGATCGATATAAGTAACAGTATTTTGTCAGGAAGGATCCCTAATGACATGTAAGTATTTCGTTAAAATTTTTAGAAAGGTAGTCCCTCAGAAATAAGTACCGATCTGACAATGGCATTCTGGGTAAGATAGGAAGGAAATTAATTATCTTGAAAGACTTAAAATCGGATCGTTAATCAATGGGTCCCAATATTCGACGTAAAAGATCGGGGTGAATGTTCGCACCGACCACCTAATCCAAGTCTGGAGACCTTACACTTTCCTTCATTAAAAATGTGGAATAAAAAAAGAAATTATAAAGTTCACAAAAATAAGACTCGTCAACCATGTTTTATATTACTGTACACAGAATAAGACATATCAAGTGAGACATCTTCGAGAGTTGGAGACTAGACCAGATGAAAATGCCTAAATTGTCTGGGAAAGGCAAGTCATGTCTGGGAATGTAAGTGAAATAAGAGGATATAGAAAGGAAGAACGAGAGTGACCGTTAACTCAAAACCGTACACGTAAAAATCTTAAGAAACTCCTTGAGGTCTAAGTCTCTACGACCCTACGTCTGACTCAAGTACCAGTCTGTTCCACCTAATTTGCCCTTGTTTTGTCCTTGGTACTTTAATTTATGTAAACCGGACCTGTGAACAATATGGGAGGAGATCGACCCGCTACTCTTGTTGACCTCAACGGGTAAACCTAGTCTTTCTTTTCGAAGTATATTTTCCACTGTCGAAGTTTGGTTGGGTTATCCGACCGAAAGACCTACTGGTGTCCCTTGTCCGTCGAAGGGACCCCCGAGTCTACCATTTCTTAAGCGGACGTTACGTCCTCTGAACCAAAACTAGGGGTCCAGTCTTTCTAGGGGAGTCTCTTCCTTTACCGTCGGGTAAGGTAATAAGAACGGACCTCTTAAGGTACCTGTCTCCTAAACTCAACCGCCCCCCCACCCTCCCCCACCTAAAGTCAGGTACCCCAGTGTTTCTCTTCCTGTGTTGACTTACTGAAAGTGAGTGAGTGGTTGACCTCTTTTGTGTGTAGTTAGAATAGGTTCGGGACATAAAAATCTTGAAGTAATAAAAAATCTTGAAAAATCTTGGAACACGAATCGACCAATAGATTTGTGTGCAAACGTACAAAACTTATATATACGTTTTTGAGGGTGTGCATTCATTAAAAGAGTAAGTGAATTTTTTATGATAATACACGGTTTATGTCACAACCTGTTTATTCTAAGTTACCGATAAGGATAATATGTGACTCACAATTATATTATGTTTCCGTATCGAGAATTCCCATATTCTAATTTTCGTATTTCATCTTATATTAATTTTCAACTTCATATTTCATGCCTTTTCATTGTAAAAAGATGTTCAGATTCTACGGTAACTAAAAAAAAAATACACGACAATTCTTTAACTTTTACGACGACTAACTTCATATTGTGTAGTGACTAATATTCCGTCTAGGGTCAAACTTTCACAATCAGTAAGTCAGCGTAGACTGGGAAACTCTGGGGTACCTGACATCGTCGGACAGTCCGGGAAGACAGGTACCTTAAGAGGTCCGTTCTTATTACCGAACCCAATGACAAAGGAAGAGGTTCACTAGAAGGGATGGGCCCCTAGCTTGACCCCAAAGGACGGAATGTCCGTCTTAGAAATGGTAGACTCAGTGGTCCCTTCTGTCTAAGGTCAAATCTCTACAATTTTATCTTTTTGACACCAGAACCATATTTACTTTCTACTATTAACTTTGTCATCAAGTTCTACCAAGTTATAGTTATACTTGAATACCATAGAAACTTCCGAAGAGTCCTCTTTTGTCTTATGTCATTCCTTTTCCTTTACGAATTTTTCGAATATAATTTTAAAAATGTGTTTATTTTTGTACTCAAACCTAGAAAAGGTCGTTGGGATCGAACGATTAGGAAGACTAAAAGGAAACCGTTTAGTAAAGATGAGACGACAATTAGATACTCCGGGTCTTCCCTGAGGGACTGGAGGTGCTAGGTTCGGACCGGTCTCATAAGTGTTACTGGAGTCAGTAGTCTTGAAGACGCCCCGGATCTTCTTCATAGGATATATAAATTAGGGGTTGACCTTAATGATATTCTCGGTATATTTAGGGCTCGAAGATCCCTGAAAGAAACGGTGGTATACCTCTTTCTATCGAATTCGTAATATGGATGTGTCTTCTTTCCACTCACGTCTATGCCTGGCTCAGGGTCTCTATGGTATAATTGGACACTTAAACGGTAGAGACTTCAGTGTGAATAGAGGATGGTGGTCTAAGACTTAATTATCCTTGATGACCACCCGATATCAGGTATCCTGTAGTCACTCAGCTTGTACTGACTTCGTTGAATGGGACGTGTACATGACTATCACTTAGAATAAGGACAACAGACGTCTTGTGACGTCGACGTACAGATTCGTTGATTACCTGTTTACAAATTTCTTCAACTGTTTTACATCTACAGTAAGTACAAGTAAATTTTGTGAAGGGTCCACCGAACCACCATTTCTTAGATTGAGGACGGTCACGTCCCCTGTGTCCTCTTCACCCAAGTTTGGGATCCAACCCTTCTAAGGGGACCTCTTCCTTTACCGTTGGGTGAGGTGATAAGAACAGATCCTTTAGGGTACCTGTCTCCTCGGACCTCCCGATATCAGATACCCCAACGTTTCTCAGTCTGATCTGACTCGTTGACTTGTGGGTGGGTGGTGTGTTATGTGTGTTTTTCTTCTTTTAAATACACTCTTTATTATAACAAGTTTAATTTGTAAATATGGTGTCTGTCCAAATTCAATGGTTAAAAAGGGTGATATTAAAAATTGTTCCTGAAAGTTTGGTCTCGTATAATGTGAACCCAGTAAAAACGTTTATTGTTTGTCGAAATAGTATTCTTGATAATTTTCATTGTGAGCATAATTGTAGGTCTTATTATTATACTTTTCAAAATGTATAAATAGTCTGAATAAATAAGAGTCTGTATTTACTAAGTGATAGATTAGCAATTTGTCGACTCAGGTCCTTTCAAGTGTCCTTGTTAAATTGACTAGATAGCGAGTGTCATGGGACACAAAGGAGGTGAACTTAATTTTAGTATAAATTTTCTGACGGATTCGTTAAGACTTAGCACAGGGTTTAAGATTACTTTTGTCGGATACATGTAGACACGCTAAAACTATTTAATTATAAAGTGCTCGACCTTCTTTATCTTGAATTGTGTTAAGGGTGTGACCACTAAACTAGACGTAAAAGTCTCCCCCATTCGGACGTAGCACCGTTCCGTCTTAGGAATAGCCACTGAGATTAATGCGGAAAGTAAATAAACTCCTATTCAGACGAAAAGTGAGACAGATGGGTTATTTCGGAAACCTAAGACATAATTTAGTGTATGTTTTAATTCATGTGGTCTGTAAGTTTCTATTCGTGCCATCCTGTAAGACACCAACAAGAATTTCGTATAAAAGAACCAGTGTAAAGATTCAGACAGTAATTTTCAGTGAGACGACTAATTATCACTCTATGACATTTTCAACCCGAAGGGTCCACCGTTTCTTAGGCGGACGGGTACGTCTTCGGACCGACCGATGTCGGGTACCCCAACGTATCTCAGCCTGTACTGACCTACGTGTCGGTGCCGTGCTGACATTTTTGACGCACCAATTGTTGTACTTGATGAGCCCCCTAAAGAGACTACAAGGTCACCATTTTTAAAGGGAAACTTACACCCAAACTAGGAACCAGCCCCTCGTTTCTAGGGTACTCGGGGTGTCGGTGTTTTGTCTTTGTTATGTCATTGGTTAAGTTATTACTGAAATTTTTACCAGGTGTAGCTTTTTTTTTTTTCAGAAATTTTATCTTCTTACACTTGATACTCTAATTTGGAAAACCCTTACTCAAAGGTGGTCAACGACCGACACACCAGAAACCACTCAATGAGTCAGAGGTTCCTTCGTCAAATGTGCATATAAGAGATAGATGGTTCTTTGTTTACCTTTGTACTTGAACCGTCCCACAGACGTGTGGGATCCACGTGTTTTTCATGGTCGGTCACAGGAGTGAGACGATACAATCTTGGTCTCTACTTTCACTTTCACAATCAGCGAGTCAGCCCAGGCTGAGACGTTGGGTACTAGATGTCGGGTGGTCCGAGGAGACAGGTACCTTAAGAGGTCCGTTCTTCGGACCTCACCCAACGGTAAGTGAAGAGGACTCCTAGAAGGGCTGGGTTCCTAGTTTGGACCCAGAGAACATGACGTCCGTCTAAGAAGTGGTAATACATTTCTAAGACACTGAAAGTCACCCTGTTACGACGGAGACAAGTGAGGTAGTTCGTGTGCAAGGGGAGTTCTGTCCCCAGTGCACCAAGAGAGATGGACCTTACACAGGGGGTGTCTGGAAGAGTTCTAAACGAGAAAGAGACGGGTTTACAGGGAAGAACTTTCTCCCGAAGGAACCTGTTTGAATCGGTTTTGTCGTGGGAGTGGGGTGTCGAAGAGGAAAAGTGGGGTGAACGAGGAAGACTTAGCGTAAAGGTCGTGACGATAAGGGAAGTACTTGAACGTACACTTTACGAACGGCAGATCTTACGGTCAAAGGGTTCCACCCCAAGAAGAGACAGAACGAGTGGAGAGAGGGAGTTCAGACCTTGACACGGACTGTGTATCCTCCACGAAGCCTTTATGGTGGACCTATTTATCTGCCCACTATGATTGAGAGTCTCTATTGACTATATTCCCTCTGCAAAACGTGTGTCTATAACTGTCGTCCTCCTCTTCCCCTGTTGTCTCCTACTCTACCAACCTACCGTAGTGACTGAACTACCTGTACTCAAACTCGTTCGACACCCTCAACAACTACCTGTCCCTTCGGACCGCACGACGTCAGGTACCCCAGTATTTCTCAACCTGTACTGACTCGTTGAGTTGACTTATAGTTGAGAGTCTCTACTTCTATTTTTCCCTCTGTAAAACGTGAGTTTACAACTGAAACATATTTAACTTTTTACACTGTAGGTGAGGCCCTTCTTGACGACGGTTGTACTACTTCGTTCCAGTTCACTCTGCTCTTTGTTCGGACTTCTGGTTGGTCCCTCTAGTTTCAGGCGGGTATTTCTTGGTTAGACAAGTTCTGTCACCCAAGGGGTAGACACTTAGACGTTTTTAGGGCTCTGTAGATTCGAAGAACTCTCTGATTTGCTCCGTCACAGATTACTAGAGTAATCTTTTTATATTTGAACCGGTACCTATGTCTCTCTGCTTACTTTTAGTGAGTTGATGATTGTTTTTTAATTTGATAATGTTTAATATATCCGTGATTGTAACAATTGAAACCCTTCAAGGACCGCCAGGTGCCCAATCCTGGGACACGTGAGTGACAACACCCGAAACCAAGTTAGGGATCAACCCCTTGATTCTAGGGTGTTCGAAGTGCCATACCGGTCTTTTTTTTTACGTTTGAAGTGACCGGTCCGTAATACACTGGTATAGATATCGATATACAGAGAGAGAGAGAGATATATATACATATATATATATGTGTGTGTGTTACTAATATCGGTGTGTATGGTTAAAATCTATAAAACGCATATTGTCTGATCTTCTTTTCTTGGATCTCTACCACTGATAATTGTTAAACATTATTAAACCCAATAAAGAAAAGTCGGTAAAAAAGTAAATATCCATAAAATATTTGTATATTTGATGGATACAATAAATATCCGACCTAAACATCGATATGGACAATATATGAAAATATGATACATTTATTTTGTTAGTATATGAAATTCAATGATACACTCGAGTCAGCGAAATCAGCACAGGCTGAGAAACACTGGGGCACCTGACATCGGGAGGTCCGAGGAGACAGTTACCCTAAGAGGTCCGTTCTTATGACCTCACCCAACGGTACGAGAAAAGGTTCCCTAGAAGGACTGACTCCCTAACTTGGGTACAGAGAATACAGAGGACGTGACCTTCCAACCAAGAAATGGTGATAAGTAGTATTAGTAAAAATACCAGTTTAAAGGTATACCGAATGGTTCGATAAGGAGTGTAAATAGTAAATTTGTCAAGGGTAAAAAAGAGAGTAGTTATTAGGATCTGATTTATAGAAACAAACGTTTTGAAACTGGATAAAAATTGTAAAGTTACTTTTTAATAGACTCTCTTTACACTTATTAAAATAAATAAATAAATAAAAATCAAAAAATAAAAAAATTAAAATTTTAGAAATTAAGAATGTACACAAGGGTTTGTACTTATTAAAATTTCGTTCGGGACTTATATAACATAGACCATAAGAACGACTCTCTCCGTAGTTACAGAAAGAATTAAACCAATTAAATTGTCCAAATAATTTTTTCTATACAATATCGAAATTGATACTCCGTATAAAAGACGTTAATACATGTTACTAAGAGATTGTAATCCATGATTTACACGTACAACTAAGACACTTAGATCTGTCGTCACGGGTTCTCGTATATTACTATGTACGAACCTTTCGTATAAAACATAGTTCTCAAAATTTACACATACAGAGGACGGGGTCGGTAGAGTGAATACTATTGGTTCGGACTCCTATATTGGGTTGTTCACTATTCCCTAAAAGCGAGTTTCTACAACTGTCATGACTTTCGAGTTTGCTACTACGGGAGACACTCAAGTTATACGAACCGACACTAATGACCTCTGAGTGAAAAAACACACACAAACACCCCATACAAAAAGCAAAAACACTTGACATAAAAGTACAGGAAAGAAGATCCATAGTCTTCATAAGTCAAAGTCCAACGTTAGACCGTCAACTTCAATTATAACGAGACTTATACTGTCGAAGCCATAGTGGTTATTTATTCAAGTAGTCACTTCGACCTTACATAAAAGAAAGTAGATTCCTTAGTCTTAGAAGAAAGAGACGTATCAAAAATCTTTAAGAGGACGGTAAATTAAGAGGTTGAGAACTTTTATAGATAATTCCTTTGTTACGTTGAAGACTGTAAATCTACTGTTTAATATGTTTACTGGTTTAAAGCTGAGTGTTTTACTGATATAAACTCTAAAAATTTTAATCCTATAGGGTATATGCATATAAAACTGGTTCATAAATTTTATAGTGAGTCGTGTACCAATAACGATTGTTTCTGATATTGTAATTATGAGTGAAAACAAATGACTTGTCAATACTTCATTATACTAAATTATATTACGTGAATTTTTGTTATCTATGGGTCAATAATAATTCATTTTTAATGTCTATAATATTAAGTTACTAGTGTTCCCTTAAATATCCGTAAATTTTTATTATTTCATACTGATATGAGACATTTCCATTCAAAATAAAAAATAACAAAGTTAAAGTTCATGACAACTGGTTTGTTTAAATCCGAATAATTCCTCCCTCCAGATGAGAACCTTAATTTCAGTATATATTTCAGTATATAGTTAAAGTTTTAAATTATACGTACGAGTCTAATATTATGAGTACACTGATATTTTGTACATACAGATAACATGACACGAAAAATACTTGACATACTTTTTGTGGAGGTAAATAATGATACTTAAAAATACTCAAATATTTGTCATTAAAGATTAAATAAAAAACGGTACGGTACTCTATACATCCTAGAATCAAAGGACTGGTCCCTAACTTGGACACGAGAGACGTCACTTCATGTCTCAGGATTAGTGATCTGACGGTCCCTTCGGGTAACATAAACTAAATGGAGTAAATAAAAACCAATATGGTCGTGTGTACTCTAGAATCAAGGGCCTGGTCCTTAGTTTGGTCGCAGGGGATATAATTGTTCGAGTCGCAAAATTAGAGACCTGGTGGTTCCTTCAGGGATGCTGAGTACTTACACGATAAAAACCGTAAATTCTACAGTGACTCGGGTAGAGTTCAAACAACAATTGATTCCAACAACGTTATAGATCGACAATCTTACGTACATATAAGAGACCTTTCTTTTGTTAAGATTTCTTTTTGTCCGTAATACACATAATGGACTTTCATACACTTGACCCTTACTATTTCCAGACCTATACGTACTTCTCACCAAGGTTAATGCTCATCGTCGAGCTTAAACACCTCTCTACTCGATTATATAGGTCACTTAGGGTTTGTGGTATAGAAGTCTTCACGAAGGTTTAGTTTTTCATGACACTTTCGGTGGATCTCCTTTTTTCTCACTTTAATTTTAGTTGGGAGTTAAATAAAGTTTTATACAGTACACAAACAATCACGTACTTAAAAGTAGTGATCGTATTTTTTTACTCTTCTATACAATGTATTTTTAGATCTTACTTTAAAATAATTTTTCTACCAAAATTTTATATGGTTGATCTTGTAGTGTCTGGTTTACATAGAAGTCACTAGTCTCTTCGTACATTTTCATAATTAACAAAGACTCTCTATAATAAAGTAATTAAAGGAGATTTAAAAGTTCTGGACATGAACCTCATGAAGAAAAAAATAAAAGGGGTCTTTCTTGACCAACTGGTCCGTTGTACTCCATAGAATTTTAAACCATGGGGAAATTTAGTTGAAGGGCCACCTGTAAAGGGTCTGGACTTTCATTTCACTGAAACTTAAAGTTAGGGTGCACCCGTCCGTACACGACTGACTAAAAGTCATTTCGTATGAGAAAAAGATAAGAAGACCTCAGTCCTAGTACTGACTTCAAAAGGAGTGCTAAAGGAAAACTACCTCCCTGTATAAGGAAGAGAGTGTCTCCATTTCTGGAGTACACAGGACTACGATATATCGGGGCGGAAGATAGGTCCAATGTCGAGAATCATTCCGTACAAGATCCACTATTCTTGTACGTCTGTGGGAGTCCCGTCGATGACCGGGACCACGGGGCATCCTCAAGAAGTAAGTGTAGTTTTGTGAAAAAACTGGAACTCTTATAAGGAGATTAAAAACGTACAAGACGATTCGTAAAATTTACAAAATGATAAGATCCATAATGAGAATTATTAAAGTATCTATTAAAAGTCGGTGAAGACCCCTGGTGCAAGATACACAAAGGATTTTAGTTATTCGATAAACACAAATTTGTCCTAGTATAAAAGATACTAATTTTTTTTTTAGAACTTGGAAAAAACGGGGTCAGACATTAGTTGGTAAAGAAGACATTCCCGTATAAAAGATACTAAAAATTATCCTTTTAAATCGGAAGAATGTAAATCACACGGTTTCCATATGGATCAGAATACAAAGCAAATAACACACAGTAACTATAAATAGAAAATTGAAAAAGAACAGAAAAGACAGAACCCTTTTAGCAACAATTACAGAAAAAGAAGGAACAAATAAATCTGAGATAAAAAGATTAGAGGGTCAAATTCCGAGTTGACAGTATATAATTAGATATGGTAAAATAATAACGTAGGTTTAATTTATTAACGTTTGAGGAGAGAACGTGTTTTCCCGAACGAGTGAGAAGGGAGTGTGGGAAGTCAAGTCAAGTCAACGAGTCAACACAGACTGAGAAAACTTAGCATCGAGCGGTCCGGAGGGACAGGTAGTGGTTGAGGGCCTCAAGTGAGTCTGAGTACAGGTAACTCAGTCCCTACGGTAGGTCGGTAGAGTAGGAGACAGCAGGGGAAGAGGAGGGCGGGGGTTAGGGAGTGTCCTAGTCTCAGAAAAGGTCACTCAGTTGAGAAGCGTACTCCACCGGTTTCATGACCTCAAAGTCGAAATCGTAGTAAGGAAGGTTTCTTTAGGGTCCCGACTAGAGGAAGTCTTACCTGACCAACCTAGAGGAACGTCAGGTTCCCTGAGAGTTCTCAGAAGAGGTTGTGGTGTCAAGTTTTCGTAGTCAAGAAGCCGTGAGTCGAAAGAAATGTCAGGTTGAGAGTGTAGGTATGTACTGATGACCTTTTTGGTATCGGAACTGATCTGTCTGGAAACAACCGTTTCATTACAGAGACGAAAACTTATACGATAGATCCAACCAGTATTGAAAAGAAGGTTCCTCATTCGTAGAAAATTAAAGTACCGACGTCAGTGGTAGACGTCACTAAGACCTCGGGGTTTTTATTTCAGACTGTGACAAAGGTGACAAAGGGGTAGATAAAGGGCACTTCACTACCCTGGCCTACCGTACTAGAAACAAAAGACTTACACCTCGAAATGCGGTTGAAGAAGCGAGAGGAGAAAGTGAGAGGAGTGTGGGAGTGGTTGGACGTTTGACGTGTCATAGGTGGAAAGTGGGGGTGAGGAGCACGATGGTGTGGAGAAGGATTTAAAACGAGAAAGACTTTAGTAGGTGGTTTCTGAAGAACAAAAAGGTGTGACGCACCGAATGCACTGGAATCAAGATGTTGGTCCCTGACTTGACGCGGGAGACGTCACCTTCGAACGTCAGGATTGGTGACCAGACGGTCCGTTCTTCAGGGTTAAGATCGAAGAACTTATCCTTAATAACGAAAAAAATAGTTCGGGGTCCACCTCGGTCACCATGTCTTCCACGGACAGTCACATCCTCTACGTGCTCTGTACCCAAGCTAGTGACCCAGTCTTGGGACCTCCTCCCGTACCGGTGGGTGAGGTCACAAGAACGGACCTCTTAGGGTACCTACCTCCTCGGACCGCCCGATGTCAGGTACCTTGACGTTTCTCACCCTGTCTTTGCGGAGTCAAACCCTTGTAAAAGGAGAGAGCAAATAATAACGAGAAGGTAAAGGGAAACAAGAAGTCCCTGAGGTTAATAAGGTTTTAGTTCAAATCTGAGGACTAAAAGGGAGAACTAAAGATGGGAAAGAAATAAAAACGGGTGAACAAGAGAGTATATTAATCGAGAGTAGTTGCTGGTACGGGAAAAGTCGAGTAAAAAACCTTGTACAATCAGTTTCAAGTCTTCCAGACAAAAAACGGAATTAATTGATAGAAACTCTGTGACCCGCCCCACCCCCCCTGGAGAAGAGACCGGATAGGTAAGATGAACTAACCCTTTAAAGACATGTATAAGTAGAACCTAAAGTTTAAGGTAGAAGTAAAAGACTCAGGGAAACACACTCTTATAAAAAGAAACGAACGAGTGACGATATACAAAACAAATAAACAGAAATTACGAGAGTTGTCACCACTCTAATAATAATAATAATAACAAAATGAAATGTTATGACATAACCAAAACGATATGTAACTGTACTTAGGTGGTGCCCACATGGACTCAAGCGTTAGGACTTGGGGGGAGGGTGGAGGGAGGGGTAAAACTACTATTTACTGGATATTGGGATGTCGGGGAACCGACCCGTCGTCCCCTTCCGTTTTCCTCTTCTCCCGGTGGTTCCTACTCTACCAACCTATTGTAGTGGATGAGTTGCCTGTATTTGAACTCGTGTGAGACCCTCTATCACTTCCTGTCTCTTCGGACCGCACGACGTCAGGTGTCCCAACGTCTTAACCTGTGTTGAGGCACTGACTTGTTGTTGTTCTTCCTCCTTCTTCGACGAAACACAGTCCTAAGGTAGGGTCCGCCCACCTTAGGTAAGGACGCTCATTAAGTCGAGAAACCCTCTAAGGAACGGACCTAGAGTCTCTAGTTGTCCTAAGAAGACCCAGAGGGTCCTGGTGTCAAGGAGCCGTCCCAGCCGGAGTCCGCCGGTTTCCTGGGTCTAGGACCGGTGTTCAGGGTATTCTCCGTTAATTAGAGGTCGGGACCGAAGAGTCGGTCCAGGGACGTCGTGTTCCTCCTTCAGGTCGTCGACAGGGGAGGGGGTCCGTCTCAGAATCTCTTTGACTTTGAGGTACCCAGGTAGACTTCCGAAGGGACGTCGGACCGAACCGTCAACATAATTGTCTCCCTCGCCACCGGTCTTGGGTCCCAGGTGGAGAGGGAGTGGACACAAAAGTCTGAAAGTAAGGTTCGCTTCCTTGCATTAAGTATAGTTTCACCGGAAAAGACAAAAGAAAAAAATTTAGTCCCTTGATGGTTATTTGCGGACTTTACGTAAACTCATCTAACGAATTAATGTGTATTTATGTTAATTAGTGAAATGATTGAAATGTAAACGATAGTTTTCTGTCTACCTTGTTAGACAAATTTACTAGTATTAAATATTATTTATACGTCAACCTAGGGATACGCAATAATAAGTGGACCACCCTTTCGGTACACGAAAAGTTTCGGTGATTTTCCATGATTTTTACTAAACCGTTTAATAATACACTAATACATATTTGTGGATATAAGGATGACTAGAAAGGATGGTCTTAAGGACTTAGGTCAAGACGACCCTCGTTTCCGGAACCAATGTAACAGACACTTACAATTGTAAGTGTACGATTGTACTTGTAACAATTGTGACACTTAACAATGTCCGGTCGTAGGGTAAGAGGTTCTTTATAACAATCAGGGTTTCAGTATTTTAAAGT
Organism: Capra ibex; assembly: GCA_006410555.1. Lineage (NCBI taxonomy): Eukaryota > Metazoa > Chordata > Mammalia > Artiodactyla > Bovidae > Capra > Capra ibex. Next base: position 3,550,673 of record SJYO01048061.1, on the reverse strand, counting down.
ACCTTGTTATACTATGTATTTTTATACAGCTTGAATAAGTATTAGTACCCAATAAGACCGTTTCCCCTCTTGATATAGTCCTTAATGTCTTCCCTAAATCCTTTTAATTTAACAGTCACAGCCAATCTCCCAAATCGTGTCCTAAAGTTAAGTCGTCTTCTATTGCCAAACCTTGTTAGTCCCGTCTTCGTCACTCCTCCATTAAAATCATTCGAGGAAAGTTACCTACCGAGATCGGACTCAGTCACTTGAGTTGTAACTGTCAACGACCTGTCGCACCTTGAAGGGTCAGCATCTCGACCGGTATGTTTTCCTTCCTCCGACCGTTCAATAGTCGTCTTAGGTCAATGTACCTTCACGAGGGGGTTTCGTAGTAGATGCGTCCACGGGTTAAATCTCCGAATGACGTTTGGAAAAAACAAAAATTAAATAACCTCATGTCGACTAAATGTTACAACACAATCAAAGTCACTAAGTCGTTTCCCTCAGTCAAATGTGTATGTATATAGGTAAGACAAGTCTAAGAGAAGGGTATGTCCAGTAATGTCTCATGACTCATGTCAAGGGACACGATATGTCGTCCAGGAATAATCACTAGATAAAATATATATCATCACACGCATACAGTTAGAGTCAGAGGGTCAAAAAAACACACACACGGCACGGTACGTCGTGGACCCTAGAGTCAAGACGTGGGTTCCTAACTTAGGCACGGGAGACGTCACCTTCACACCTCAGAATTGGTGACCTGGCGGTCCCTTCAAGGGTTAGAGGGTCAAATAGGGAGGAAGTGAAGGGGGAACCGTTGGTATTTAAACAAAAGATGTAGACACTAAGGTAAAGACAAAACGTTTATACGAGTGAACATGGTAAAAAATCTAAGGTACATATTCACTATAGTATCCTGTAGACAGAAAGCGACTGAGTGAAGTGAGTCATACTGTTAGAGGTCCAGGAGACGTTTAGGAATCGTCAGTCGTAACGTTGGAAACCCTCAGAGGGGAAGTAATGGGGATCAGATCCTCGTGGGTGCCGGGGAGGATTGAGTCGTCCGGGGTGGGACTCCTCCAGTGTCACCCTGGAAAGGAGACAGAGCTTAGGAGTCTCCTGTAATATGGTAGTCACCCACGAATTTCAACTTTGAACAGAAAAATTCTCCCTTCCGTTCTAAACACTCTCCTCCTATGATTTTGAAAAGGATTTGTAACAACCGGTACAATGAACTTCTTTGAACTTTTGTTATGTACTTTTGTGGTTTTATAAAGAAAGAAGAATGTTAAAAAAGATTTAGTCCCTAAGCGTTAGAAAAAAATTGGTGAGGGACTCGGAAAAAATCTGTAAAACAAAGATTAGTGATGTAGTATACCTTAAAAATAATCGTATATATACAATATTTATATTTGTATAGATTGAGACGAAATATATACCTTTCTCATCCCCAAAAAAACGGAGATTCTTGTCAAAAATAGGGGAATCCCTAAAAAGGGTGGGGGAGACCTCTTAAATATGATATGTCTATTTAGTCCAAACTACAGTGGTATCGTCTCAAAGTGATTGTAAAAGTCCTTACGTCCAAAATACTCAAAAATTTTATGGTGTAAAATAATAAACAAAAGGTTTAAAAGTAGAATATGATTATTTATACGATACATTATAGATGATATTGGTCGGGAGAACAGGAGTTCCTTTAATAGTTATTACCTTACGTTTAAATTAATTTTAATTTATTTTACTTTATTTAAATTAATTTGTTTTTACTATCCGCAATGACAAGATTCTTTGTAATAATATAAACAAGAATGCTACTGTCGTGTATTGAACACTTTTCTAAAAAAAAAATCTTACTTCTTATGTTCTTTAATCAAATTATACGAACAAAAGGTTTTCTTGCACATTAACCTAAACACTCCGATCGTCCATTCTGTTCAACTACCGGTACAAAGACTTCGAGTCCTCTTTTTATTGACTCACCTTTTACTGTACGAATTATATTTACCCTGTTACCTTTGACAAGACGGGAAAATTAAGGTACTTATTACATACTTGTAACTAGTCACTGTTTAATATTTACTCGACTAACACTATGTGTCCAGACTCTTCTACTTTCTCGTCTCTATGACGGGTATACACGTTTCTATAAACTTTATATAATAGGTTCTAAACACAACGTTTGAGATAAAGTATTAAAGTCTCTTTGTACTACCTACAAGTAATCTTTTACTTACGTGTGAATAGTGTTTTCTTCTGAGATCGTATTTTGAGTGTTCTTTGTGTTATGTCCATGGGGATAAGAGGATTTACTTTAAATTCAATTTATTGCGAGTGCATTTGCTACTGGGTGTAGTAAAGACTCCACAGTCATTTAGTGGACGAGAATCATATGCCGTATGGAAGTTAAGAGATCTGTCGATTTCTCGTCTGAAACCTCTACCTAGTAACTTATCAGTTTTTACAGTAATAACATAATAAAAAGTGGATTGTTCTATGACGAGTTTAGGAAATCTTTGTGTACTTCTTCGATATCAGTTTTCTTTGAATAAACTAATTTCAAAGGGTCTTCTACTTTAATTTGGGTTACTATTATACTTTCTGACGACCATCCTATTCTACTCAATAAAAGTATTAAGTCAGTAAAGAACACTAATTACTCGACTTTGTACCCACAGTCTAAGACAACCTTGATTTTATTTACCGAGAAAGTGCATTAAAGTAAAATTGTTTATAGAATCTCGGTTTACAGAAGTCTCCCTTGGTGAAACGATCTTTTCTATTGAAAGATATTCTACCGTTTTACTCAGGTACAACTACTTTCCGGAAGACGAAGTTTTGTGTCTTGTTAGTCTCTTTTTGTCCTTTGACTCGTCTGTGGGACCTCAAGTTTTACTCCATTTGGACAGAGAACTGGTCTTTAATTTGTTCCCGTACGAGAATCTCGAAGTAACAAGAGAGAGCGAGAGTCGTTAACTGTTCAAAGAATTTTCTCCCTAAGACAATTTTAAAAATTAGACAAGTTTTCCGACACGACTATTTAAAGACAATTTACATGTTAGACCACCTATATGTCTATATAAATATATAAAAATATATTATTTTTCATTTTCGCAATCAGTGAGTTAACACAGGTTGAGAAACTCTAGGGTAGTTGACATCGGGTAGTCCGAGGAGACAGGGACCTTAAGAGGTCCGTTCTTATGACCGCAGCCAACGGTAAAGTAAGAGGTCCCCTAGAAGGACTGAGTCCCTGACTTGAACCAGAGGACGTGACGTCCGTCTAAGGAATGGTAGACTCGGAGGTCCGTTTTCGTAACAAATTCATGACAAGTTCAATTAGTAAATAATTATTTAAATTATTTATCTTTATTATAATAATTTCACATAATTATTTAAATTATTTATGTTTATGTAAATATGTAACATTTTATATTAATACAAGTAATATAATTACGTATCATTACACCAAAATACATATTGTCATTACTGTTACCTAATAAAATCTAGTTTTACGTTTTACTTTTGAAGGTTTTCTTTCATTTAGAAATGTAACAATACAAATACGTCTCGGAGTTTTTGTTTCTTTTCAAAGGGGACAAAGAGTTGATTAAGATTTAAATCCAATTAATTTGGTTTCATTGATTTGGTTCCGGGGTCAGAAAGTTGTCTTCGATTCGTTGAATTAAATACGAATTTCTGACAAAAGATCTGACGTTCAACTGAGAATTACTAAATAAAACCTAAAAGTTTTATTAAATAAGACCTTATACACCCTTGAGTTCTTTAATGAAGAGACTTTTGAGTACCGGAGACCACTAGATAAAGTTTTTATTTGAAATATTTTATAATGTATTACAATAAAGGAATTTATGACATAGTAATATCAGGTATTTGAACTTAACGACAATAATATCGGTAAAACTCCTAATTGTCTGTATTATTTAAGGAAATTTCGTGAACCGTTGTATTACGTTGAAGATTTTTTTTTACCGTCGATAATACAACAATCAGAATGATATAAACTTAAGTTGTGTTTCCCTACAAGCAACTGTACTAGACATAGAGATCTCCGACGGAACCACCGAGTCCACCACAAAGATGTCGAATTTGGTTCTAGTTCGAGTAACGAATAAAAACATTTCTTTCAAAACAACCGTATGTTGGTGAGACTCCGGTGTGAGGGAAGACGTATTGTTGTCGTCTCAACTCATCGACTTCGTCTCCTGTGCACCAGACTTTTCAGACTTTACAAATGACAGACCGAGACGTTCTTTTTTCAGACAACTGAGAACCGAATTCGGGTTTGGTAGAAATAGTTAAAAAAAGTTTTCTCTTATAAAATATTTTTTTTTAGTACACTAATTTGAGTGGTGAAACTGAACACATCTTCAAGGACTATGTTTCTTTTCTCTATTACACTAACCTTATTTCTAGTTCGTGTGAAACCCTTTGAGTCTATGTGGAGTAGTTAATTCTCTACACCTTGTTTAAGACTTACAAAGTCATCAAGTTCTTATTTCGCTATGGATAAAAAAAAACTTCACTTGATTTAGAGATGATACAACAACCACTTTTAGTTCAAATGAAAGTCACCAAACCCTTCACCCGTTGTTAATTATCTTTCTATCGTACACGGTATAAAATGGTACGTTAGGGTGGACTGCGTTTCTCAGCTGGGTAACCCTTTCTGGGACGGACTACGACCTTGTCTGACTTCAGTCCTCCTCTTCTTCTACTGTCTCCTACTCTACCAACTTACCGTAGTGACTGAGTTACCTGTACTCAAACTCATTTGAGGTCCTCTACCACTTCCTGCCCCTTCAGACCGTACGACGTCAGGTACCCCAACACTTCTCAGTCTGTGCTGAATCACTGACTTGTTGTCAGTCAGTGACAACTAAAAAATTTAATTTTTTATCATGATAACCTTAAAGAACCACCGTGTCATGTCACCAATTCTTAGGTAAATGGTTACGTCTCCTGTGTCCACACTAGGGACCAGACCCTTCTAGGGTGTACGGAGCCCCGTTACTTTGATCGCACAGTGTTGAAGACTCGACGTTGATGACTTCGGCACACGGATGTCAGACACGAGACGTTGTTCTCTCCGGAGACGGTACCCTTCTGGGTGGGACGACGTTTATCTCTTTCGGACGTGTCTCGTTACTTTTGGGTCACGTCGGTTTTATTTAATTTTGTATTTAAATGAAAAATTTTATCATGATATATGTTTTTTCTTGTCGTTCCTAAAAAGTTGATGGTAACCTACGATGGATATGGGAATTTATCATAGTCACTTGAGATGTTATAATCTTGTAAACTCTAAAACAACCTTAAAGAATATCATACTAGTAGTCAACCCAGTAAACATCACCTAAACTCCACCTATTTGGATCTCAGACAGTTTGTCTCACTTCATTCAGTCTTTATTCAGTCTTTCTCTTTTTGTTTAAAGTACATAACTGTTCTTATTGTCCGTTCAAACTGGAGTTTCATCTTTTACTTCCTCCCGTTTCTGATTGTCTTAAAACGGTTCTCTTGCGTGACCGGTATCGTTTGTGGGAGAAGGTTGTTTTGTTCTATTCTGAGATGTACACCTGTAGTGGTCTACCAGTTATGACTTTAGTCTAACTAATATAAGAAACGTCGGTTTCTACCTCTTCGAGATATGTCAGTCGTTTTGGTTCTGACCCTCGACTGACACCGAGACTAGTACTCGAGGAATAACGTTTAATTAATTTAACTTCTTTCATCCCTTTTTGTGATCTTGTAAGTCCATACTAGATTTAGTTTAGGGAATGCTAATGTGTCACCTTCCCTGTTTATCTAAGCTCCCTAATCTAAACTAACTGTTCTCACGGACTTCTTGATACCTACCTCCAAGCACTGTAGCATGTCCTCCGTCCCTGGTTCTGATAGGGGTTCTTTTTCTTTACGTTTTTCCGTTTTACCAACAGACTCCTCCGGAATTTTACCGACTCTTTTCTTCTCTTCGATTTCCGTTCCTCTTTTCCTTTCTATATGCGTAAACTTACGTCTCAAGGTTTTTTATCGTTCTTCTCTATTCTTTCGGAAGGAGTCGCTAGTTACATTTCTTTATCTACTTTTGTCATCGTACTCTTTCTGATCGCTAGAGAAGTTCTTTTAATCTCTATGGTTCCCTTGTAAAGTACGTTTCTACCCGAGCTATTTCCTGTCTTTACCATACCTGGATTGTCTTCGTCTTCTATAATTCTTCTCCACCGTTCTCATGAGTCTTCTTGACATGTTTTTTCTAGAAGTACTGGGTCCATTGGTGCTACCACACTAGTGAGTCGATGTCAGTCTATAGGACCTCAGACTTCAGTTCACCCGGAATCCTTCGTAGTGATACTTGTTTCGACCATCTCCACTACCTTAAGGTCGATTCGATAAAGTTCAGGATTTCCTACTACGACAATTTCACTACGTGAGTTAAACGGTCATTTAACCCTTTTGAGTCGTCACCGGTGTCCTGACCTTTTCCAGTCAAAAGTAAGGTTAGGGATTCTTTCCGTTACGGTTTCTTACAAGTTTGATGGCGTGTTATCGTAAGTAGAGTGTGATCGTTTCATTACGAGTTTTAAGAGGTTCACTCCGAAGTTGTCATGTACTTGGTTCCTGAAGGTCTACCTCCAGTTCGACCTAAATCTTTTCCATCTCCTTCGTCTCTAGTTTAATGGTTGTAGGCAACTTATACTGTTTCGTTCCCTTAAGGTCTTTTTATAAATGAAGACGAAATAACTGATACGGTTTCGGAAACTGACACACCTAGTGTTGTTTGACACTTTTTAAGAATTTCTATACCTTTATGGTCTGGTGGAATGGAGGGAAGACTCTTTAGACGTACGTCCAGTCCTTCGTTGTCAATCTTGGCCTGTACCTTATTACCACTGACCAAGGTTTAACCCTCTCCTCATGCAGTTCCGACGTATGACAGTGGGACGAATAAATTGAAAATACGTGTCATGTAGTACTCTTTGTGACCCGACCTACTTCGTATTCGACCTTAGTTCTATCGGCCCTCTTTATAGTTATTGGAGTCTATACGTCTACTATGGTGGGAATACCGTCTTTCACTTCTTCTTGATTTCTCCGAGAACTATTTTCACTTTCTCCTCCCACTTTTCGACCAAATTTTAAGTTGTAAGTTTTTTGCTTTTAGTACCGAAGGTCAACGTAGAGAAGTACCGTTTATCTACCCTTTTGTTACCTTTGTCACTGTCTAAATTAAAAGAACCCGAGGTTTTAGTGACGTCTACCATTGACGTCGGTACTTTAATTTTCAGCGAACGAGGAATCTTCTTTTCAATACTGGTTGGATCTGTCGTATAATTTTTCGTCTCTGTAATGAAACGACTGTTTCCAGGTAGACCAGTTTCGGTACCAAAAAGGTCATCAGTACATACCTATACTCTCAACCTGGTATTTCTTCCGACTCACGGCTTCTTAACTACGAAAACTTGACACCACAATCTCTTCTGAGAACTCTCAGGGAACCTGACGTTCCTCTAGGTTGGCCAGTTAAGATTTCCTTTAGTCACGACTTATAAGTAACCTCCCTGACTATAACTTCGACTTGGACATTATGAAACCGGTGGACTACGTTTCTTGTCTGAGTAACCTTTTCTGGGGCAACGACCCTTTCTAACTTCCGTCCTCCTCTTCGCCTGCTGTCTCCGACTCTACCGACCTACCGTACTACTTGTGCTTAAACTCATTCGAGGCCCTCAACCACTACCTGTCCCTCCGGGCCGGACCATGAAAGGTATCCCAACGTTTCTCAGCCTGTACTGACTGACTCACTGACTTGACTTGCCTATGAATTTCTTAGATCTTTTTGTCGTGACTACTTAGATAGACGTCCCGTCCTTATCTCTTCGTCTGTATCTTTTACCCGAACACCTGTGTCGTCCCCATCCTGTCCGACCCTACTTAACTCTCTCATCGTAACTTTATATGTGAATAGTTACATTTTATCTATCGATCACAGTTCGAAGACATATCGTTCCCTCGAGTCGACCACGAGGCACTACTGGATCTCCCCGCCCTACCTCCTCGTCTTCCCTCCGAGTTCTCCCGCCCCTATATACACATAACTATCGACCAAGTCCGACAACATGTCGTCTTTGATTGTGTCGTAACATTTCGTTAATAGGGGAGAGACGAAAATTATTACTAGGTATCAAAGACACGACCTAAACGTCGTTTTAATATAGGTAAAAAGTCCACAAATCAACCTGTATTAAAGAAACACTCGGATACAGTAACTAAGAGGTATCGTATTTTTGAACAATGATAAATGACAGATATAAAGAACGAATTGACATTCGAGGTATGTGGTGTTAAGATTTACCGAGTCATCATTTCTTCGTCGGACGGTTAGGTCCTCTAATCCAAGTTAGAAACCAGGTCCTTCTAGGGGATCTTTTCCTTTACCGTTGGGTGATGTCATAAGAACGGATCCTTCGGGGTTCCTGTCTCCTCGGACCGACCGATGTCAGGTACTCTAGCGTTTCTCAGTCTGTACTGAATCGTTGACTTTTTGTTGTTTTTACAAGGTATATACTGTCTCAATAATCAGTTACAGTACAGGGCCTCTGATAAAGTGTCTTTCAAATTATGATTACTATAAAAGAATGTCCTTTTTATAGAGGTGGTTCCCTCCTTAAGTATTCACTGAGGAATTTTCAAAGACGTATGGGTGCATCTTCAAACATAAGTTATCGACATATGGTAGTTAAGAAAAAGACTTTTTGACTACACACCCACCTAACTGAAAAACAATTGGTTTAAGTAAAAATTTACGTGATCCTCTTAAGGCCTATATCTTCTCTTGGGTTGAGACTCCGTTTAACTAAAACATACACCTTTGACGAAAACATTATTTTTATTAGTGTAACACTACGAAGACGAAAAATTCAAAATAAAAAGTATATAACCTAAAGAGGTTCACATCGTGTCAATCTATACATAAGGAGTGAATGTACTACTTACCCAAAGATTTGGCAACAGGCAGTTAGTTAAAAAGGTATTTACATCTTGAGGACTTAAGATTCTAGACAATATCTGTATTAAGAAGTGTTATTTTTTCAGTCCCCAGAGACCTTTAGTAATCCTTTATAAATTCGTTGTTTACAATTGTTCCAATAGGGTCGTCATTCTTCACGATGATGTTTTGAGATCATACCCGACATCCTTTGTCTTCTAAACAACAACATTAGTGAAGTCAAGTCAAGTCAAGTCAGCGAGTCAGGACAGACTGAGCCTCTGGGGTACTTAGCGTCGTGCGGTCCGGAGGGACGGCTAGTAGTTGAGGGCCTCAAGTGAGTTTGAGTACAGGTAACTCAACCATTACGGTAGGTCGGTAGAGTAGGAGACAACAGGGTAAGAGGAGGACGGGGTTCAGGGAGGGTCGTAGTTCCATAAAAGGTTACTCAGTTGAGAAACGTATTCCACCGGTTTCATAACCTCAAAGTCGAAGTCGTAGTCAGGAAAGTTACTTGTGGGTCCTGACTAGAGGAAATCTTACGTGACCGACCTAGAAGAACGTCAGGTTCCCTGAGAGTTCTCAGGAGAGTTTGTGGTGTCAAGTTTTCGTAGTTAAAAGCCGCGAGTCGAAAGAAGTGTCAGGTTGAGAGTGTAGGTATGTACTGATGACCTTTTTGGTATCGGAATTGATCTACCTGGAATCAGCCGTTTCATTACAGAGACGAAAACTTATACGACAGATCCAACCAGTATTGAAAAGAAGGTTCCACATTCGCAGAAAATTAAAGTACCGACGTCAGTGGTAGACGTCACTAAAACCTCGGGTTTTGTTATTTCAAACTGTGACAAAGGTGACAAAGGGGTAGATAAAGGGTACTTCACTACCCTGGTCTACGGTACTAGAAGCAAAAGACTTACAACTCGAAATTCGGTTGAAAAAGTGAGAGGAGGAAGTGAAAGTAGTTCTCCGAAAAATCAAGGAGAAGTGAAAGACGGTATTCCCACCACAGTAGACGTATAGACACAAATAACTATAAAGAGGACCGTTAGAACTAAGGTCGAACACGAAGAAGGTCGGGTCGCAAAGAGTACTACATGAGACGTACACTCAATTTATTCATCCCACTGTTATATGTCGGAACTGCATGAGGAAAAGGATAAACCTTGGTCAGACAACAAGGTATAGGTCAAGATTGACAACGAAGGACTGGACGTATATCCAAAGAGTTCTCCCTCCAGTCCACCAGACCATACGGGTAGAGAACTTCTTAAAAGGTGTCAAAGAACACAGGTGTGTCAGTTTCCGAAACCGTATCAGTTATTTCGTCTTTATCTACAAAAAGACCTTGAGAGAACGAAAAAGGTACTAGGTCGTCTACAACCGTTAAACTAGAGACCAAGGAGACGGAAAAGATTTTGGTCGAACTTGTAGTCCGTCAAGTGCCAAGTCCATAACGACTTCGGACCGAACCTCTTAAAACTCGTAATGAAATGATCGTACACTCTACTCACGTTAACACGTCATCAAACTCGTAAGAAACCGTAACGGAAAGAAACGCTAACCTTACTTTTGACTGGAAAAGGTCAGGACACCGGTAACGACTCAAAACGTTTAAACGACCGTATAACTCACGTTGTGAGTAGAAAGTCCTAAACTGTATCGAGTTGACCTTAAGGTAGTGGAGGTGATCGAAACAAGTATCACTACGAAAGATTCCGGGTGAACTGAAGTGTAAGGTCCTACAGACCGAGATCCATCTCTCTCTTTGGTGGTAGTACCAATAGACCAGTACTTCTATAAAAAACATATCAAGAAGACTCATGAGAACGGTGGAGAAGAATTATATAAGACGAAGACAATCCAGGTATGGTAAAGACAGGAAATAACTCGGGTAGAAACGTACTTTACGAGGGAACCATAGGGATTAAAAGGATTTCTCTAGAGATCAGAAAGGGTAAGACAACAAAAGGAGATAAAGAAACGTGACTAGTGACTCCTTCCGCAAGAATAGAGAGGAACGAGAAGAAACCTTGAGAAGTAAGTCTACGAATATAGAAAGGAAAAGAGGAAACGAAAAACGAAGAGAAGAAAAGTGTCGATAAACATTCCGGAGGAGTCTGTCGGTAAAACGAAAAACGTAAAGAAAAGGTACCGCTACCAGAATTAGGGACAGAGGACATGTTACAGTGCTTGGAACCAGGTATCAAGTAGTCCGTGAGATAGTCTAGATCAGGGAATTTAGATAAAGAGTGAAGGTGACATATTAGTATTCCCTAAACTAAATCCAGTATGGACTTACCAGATCACCAAAAGGGATGAAAGAAGTTAAATTCAGACTAAACCATTATTCCTCAAGTACTACACTCGGTGTCAGTCGAGGACCATAACAAAAGCGATTGACATACCTCGAAGAGGTAGAAACCGATGTTTCTTATTTTAGTTAGACTATAGCCACAACTGGTAGACGACTACAGGTACACATCTCAGAAGAGAACACAACAACCTTCTCCCACAAACGATACTGGTCACCCAAGAGAACCGTTTTGAGACAATCGGAAACGGGACGAAGTAAGGCATAAGGTTCCGGTTTAAACGGACAATGGGGTCCACAAAGAACTGAAGGATGAAAACGTAAGGTCAGGGGATATTACTTTTCCTGTAGAAAAAACCCACAATCAAGATTTTGGATGGATAAAGACTGATGTGGAATGACGTCCGACATTGTGGAGTCTAAAAATCTTTTCCTTAGATAAAAGGAGGTAAGAGCAGGAACCATGACAACTCGACTCAAGTAGATGCTATAAGACTTAGACACGAACGGATGTGAAACCTCCTTTGTCTGTGTGTTATACTGTTACCTTTCTTTTGTTTCTCCACCCATCCCTTTGTGGATCTACCGGTCCCATTGTGGGCCCCGTTTACAACGGAACCGTTGCACTGAGTGCGTACACTGTGGGTCACACCCTTCTAGTGAGTCCGGACCCCCGGTCCTTTGTTTCGTCCGTTGAGCCCCTCGTTCCCTTTGTGGAGCCGTCGTCTGTTACTTAGTCGAGACACGTACGCGTCAGTGAAGTCAGCTCAGACTCAGAAACGTTGGGGTACCTGACATCGAGCGGTCTGAGGAGACAGGTACCCTAAGAGGTCCGTTCTTATGTCCTCACCCAAAGGTACGGGAGGAGGTCCTCTAGAAGGGCTGGGTCCCTAGTTTGGGCGTAGAGGACGTGACGTTCGTCTAAGATATGGGTGACTCGATAGTCCCTTCGGGACTTAGTCGAAACCAACTTCAGTTTACTACTGACTCGACTGTACTTGAAAGTACAAAGATTTTCGACGACAGTACTCGGCTCCAAGAACCCACGAAACTGTTCACTGGACACAGGCACTCGACGAATGGAGGCGGTCCATCTTGAGCAGTATGACGGAGAACTTCGAAAGAGGAAACACTATCAACGACCGTCGGTGCTAGTGCAGGTGCCAGTGGTACGAGTCCTACTTGTACACCTTCTGCCTGCTGGCGTAGTAAACGACTCCTCCGTTTTGCCTTCTTGAGAATTATTTCTCTGTCTGAGTGCTAAGTCGTATGGATACACGAGTCTGGAACGGCCTAGACGTTGTAGAAACAATGTACGATGACACTTGTCAGAAAGAAAAATTCTTTCAAAATAAAATAACTTCGTTTCAACTAAATGTCACAACACATTTAAAGTCGACAGGTCGTTTCACTAAGTCAATAACAATATGTGTTATATGTGTCAGAAAAAAGTCTAAGAAAAGGTAAGACCAAATAGTCCCCTGTAACTTATAATCAAGGAACACGGTATATCCTTCTGGAACGACAAATAGGTGAGATATATATTATCAAACGTGCACGAATTGGGTTTGGAGGTTTCTTTCCGTTACGGTTTCTTACGAGTTTGATGGTGTGTTAACGTGAGTAGAGTGTGCGATCATTTCGTTACGAGTTTTAAGAGGTTTGGTCCGAAGTCGTTATGCACTTGGCACTTGAAGGACTACAAGTTCGACCAAAATCTCTAGTTTAACGGTTGTAGACGACCTAGTACCTTTTTCGTTCTCTCAAGGTCTTTTTGTAGATAAAGACGAAATAACTGATACGGTTTCGGAAACTGACACACCTGTGTTCTTTGACACCTTTTAAGAAGTTCTCTACCCGTATGGTCTGGTGGATTGGACGGAGAACTCTTTGGATATACGTCCAGTCCTTCGTTGTCAATCTTGACCTATACCTTGTTGTCTGACCAAGGTTTATCCTTTTCCACATGCAGTTTCGACATATAACAGTAGGACGAATAAATTGAATATGCGTCTTATGTAGTACTCTTTGCGACCCGACCTTCTTCGTGTTCGACCTTAGTTCTAACGACCCTCTTTATAGTTATTGGAGTCTATACGTCTACTGTGGTGGGAATACCGTCTTTCACTTCTCCTCGATTTTTCAGAGAACTACTTTCACTTTCTCCTCTCACTTTTTCAACCGAATTTCGAGTTGTAAGTCTTTTGCTTCTAGTACCGTAGACCAGGGTAGTGAGGAACCCTTTATCTACCCCTTTGTCACCTTTGTCACAGTCTGAAATAACAAAACCCGGAGTTTTAGTGACGTCTACCACTGACGTCGGTACTTTAATTTTCTGCGAATGAGGAACCTTCTTTTCAATACTGGTTGGATCATCGTATAAGTTTTCGTCTTTGTAATGAAACGGTTGTTTCCAGGTAGATCAGTTCCGATACCAAAAAGGTCATCAGTGCACACCTACACTCTCAACCTGACACTTCTTTCGACTCGTGACTTCTTAATTACGAAAACTTGACACCACATCCTCTTCTGAGAACTCTCAGGGAACCTGACGTTCCTCTAGGTCGGTCACGTAAGATTTTCGCTAATCAGGACCCACAAGAAACCTTCCTGACTACGATTTCGACTTTGAGGTAGAGTACGCTTCTCAACTGAGTAACCTTTTATGGAACTACGACCCTCCCTAACCCCCGTCCTCCTTTTCCCCTACTGTCTCCTACTCTACCGACCTACCGTATTGGCTGAGCTACCTGTACTCAAACTCACTTGAGGCCCTCAACTACTAGCCGTCCCTCCGGACCGCACGACGTTAACTACCACAGCGTTTCTCAGTCTGTACTGACTCGCTGACTTGACTTGACTTGGGTTTAGAGGTTGGGGAGAGAGAGGGTTTTCGAGGGAGACGAACCGTTTGTGTGCAGGTCTTGGTGAAAAGATTCTATTGAACTACTAACAGTGATGGATAACACTCTTTTCGTTAGAAAATAGACGTCCGTCGATTTTTCATGGACCCCTCTATCAAAGTCTCTGAAAACTAATTTTCGACTTTTATGTAAAGTGACTTGAACACATATTGGATATAGAATTAAAAGTGATCGGTCAATCCTTCGAAAATAGGAAAGACGACTGACATACCTTTTTAATAAAAACCTTTCGACTATGGTGTATTGTTCATCGTGAAATAAGACGATTCTCTTTTTGGATGACAACTATTTTCGTAAACTCTATTTGGTATCTTGACCTTTTCGTCCTCTTTGGATTCTAGATAAATAAAAAATTACATAGCAAAGACACCTAATAAATAAAAAATTTTAATGATAAAAATTATTAAATAAAAATACAAAATTCGGTGAAATAATTTATACCAAATATAATTTTTTACACCAAGTATAACTTTCATATATTGAGTTATTCGAACCCCTATTTATATATGGGTACTTTCATACTGGTAGTAGTTTCGGTATATGTATAAGTAGTGGAGGGTTTCGAAGGAGAACGGAGGAGATAATTATAATAATAATAATGAACACCATTCTTGTGTTGTATTCTAGATAGGAGGATCATTCAAAATTTATATGTTATCTCATGTATCGATGTCCATGATACGGTATCTGTAAGTATTAAATGAATGGAGTATATTGGTCTTGAAATATGAGAGACGTATTTACAATAACTTTTAATATGATGTTGACTATTATCGCCTACAGATATAGATATTAATAATACACGGGTTTCGACAACATTCACGAAATGTATTGACTTCAGTAAATTACAGGATTGTCAAGATCTTTCAATACGATTAAAATGTCTCTTCCTTTGGCTCCGAGTCTCTTCAATTTATTGAAAGAGTGGCAGTGTGTGTATACCTTCTGCTTCGGTGTCAAACCTAGGTATAGACCGGGTTCGGACGACGGATGGAACTCCATTTTATTAGTCCACAAGCTTTTTGTTACCGATAATAATATAATCGACAGTACATAATTTATGACATTCGTACAATAAAGAAAGTGAAGAAAGTAGAGGTGGTATTGGGATGCAGCACCCTACATAATGGGTGAAGAAGGTGTCTCAAGTCTGTCCAATTCAGTGAACAGGTTCCAGTGTGTCGTTCGTGTGTCGTCGCGGTCTGAGACTTGGGTGCAGACGAATTTCAGGTAAAATCCTCGAGGACGGGTGACACCCCGTCCTTTAGGTATTTTCTTCCCCCATCTTCGAATTCTGGGACCGGTCGTCTTCCTCCTCTCCCTTCGACTGGTGTACTGCTTAGTGACTCAGTGTGGGGAACCGTGGTTGACGGGCCCCATGTCTCGGAGCTACTCGGAACAAAGCCCCGAGGTGACCAAGAATGTCTGTGTACACCTGTGGCGAACTAGAACTGGACTCTTAAGAAGTTAGAAACGTTGACTTTCTTGGATTGCTTTCGTCTTGGGCTCTTCTCCTTTTCCCTTTTGTCCTATCGAGACTCGAACGGCAGCGGAGAGACGTAGGTTTACACACGGAAGAACACCAAAGTACTGGGACGTCAGCCGGTGTCGTACCCGAGACTCGGTTTCACGTACCTGGACTTTGAGATGGTGCGTGTTCGAAACACCAGGACTCGTTCCAAGAAGTTGGAGAGACACGGAGTCAAAAGGGTAGCCCTTTTACCTCTGTTCATGGTCGA
The DNA here is from genome assembly GCA_006410555.1 of Capra ibex. Lineage (NCBI taxonomy): Eukaryota > Metazoa > Chordata > Mammalia > Artiodactyla > Bovidae > Capra > Capra ibex. The sequence goes on along the minus strand of SJYO01048061.1, from coordinate 3,534,698 downwards.
TGAGGTTTTCAACAATAGCATTTGCGTATTTATAGACAGTCGAGAGTATAGCCACGGACGTATAATATTTACAAGATAATTCTACACGTCAATTTTTTTTTACACTGGCTCCATAAAAAGACAAGTCGTTACTCTTTATTTAACGGGTTCCAGTTTCTAAATTAATGCGACATATAAACTGGCTCAGGTCTTGGTTCACTCTATTTATTTTCGCTATTTCAGATTATTACACTCTCTACAGTGTCGGTGACCTTTTCGTCCATGAATCACTCCGACACTCAGTGGTACCGATGACTACGCAAGAATGTAGGTAAATAAACGGGAACTGAAATAAAGTACCTATTACGTTTTAGTTTAAGGTCCCGACAGTCAGTTGTATAAATTTACGTGCAGTTGAACGAACGTCCTTGATGACTGGAAGTATTGCAACTATTCGTATAGTCGACCGTTCAAAGATAGGACTAATCTTAAAGATAAATCAGAACGTAACTCTCTCAATTTTAAGGTATCGATAATAAGGAAAAGATCTGAAAAAAGTTCCATTGTAAGATAATTTTTGTAAAGTTGACGAAAGGTGAAGTAGACGTACTGTCTTTTCGGTGTTGAAAGAGAAAGATAAAAGGAATCGACACCTAAATACAGAATTCATTTGACAATAATGACTTTCCAGATTTGTTTCGAAAATCGGTGCCGACAGTTTTTGAAAATTTAACCACAACATTGACAGTGACGAAGTGAAACCACGACAGTAATATTAATCCAACAAAAAACAGATTTACAGATGCAGAGGGACAACCATGTCTCAGTAATTTTATTAGTGAATGTTTCCTAAAACTATGCGATATTAGTGGTAGCAAGTCGACTGAAGAAGGTGTCATTATTGAAAGTTTATAATTTATTCTTAGTTCCACTAGTCACACATACCATCGGTTCAAATTTATTAGTTTGATCCTTGAGACTTCCATCTCGATCAAATGTACCCGGTTAAGTTGAGTCAGGTTGAGTGGGTTGCAGACTTGCACCGACACCCGAAGGAGTTACGTCTTACCGACCGTTGTAACGTGAATCCGAGTGTGAAGGTAGATGTCCTGTCAGGTTTAAATATGGGCAGTTCAAAAGTGAAACAATATTTTAAAAATTGCATTTCCTTTCACAATTTCAACAGTCACGGCGTTTTATAGTAAATTGAACCCTAAAGTGTCAACGTACTAAATCATACCTACGTCCTATATATCTACCTATCTATATGTGTATGTATACCTACATATATACATACATACATATATAAATATATACACACACACGTACACACACACACACACACACACACATCCTTTACTGTTGGGTGTTGTCTTCGCTGAATCGTACGTACGTATATATATGTACGAGTCAACGAGTCGACACAGGTTGAGAAACGCTAGGGTATCTGACATCAGACGGTCCGAGGAGACAGGTACTCTAAGAGGTCCGTTCTTATGACCTCACCCAACGGTCCGGGAGGAGGTCCCTTAGAAGAACTAGGTTCCTGACTTGGACGCAGAGAATGGAGAAGACGTACCGTTCGAGAGATGGTGATCGTGATGGACCTTTTATGTGTGTGTATATATATATTTTAGAGAGAGACATATATATATCTCTCTACGAATTATATTCTGAGAAGTCTAGGATGTATGTGTAGGATAAAAATTTTTAAGAGAAGTTGACGCTACAGTAAAACTGAATGTAAAAATTTTGTAGTCTTTTCAAAACGTAGATAAAACTCAGACCGAAACTAGGTTCTTGATGACTAAAGCATACACTGTCAACCTTAATGGTTTTATGTTTCTTCTCTGATATTGTCTTAGTAGGGGTTCCGTCGTTACAGTCCTTACGAGTCTTCGAAACGATGAGGGTCGTCGAAGGACCCTCACATAATCTTTACGTCGGAGAGTCCGGGGTAGGGTCTGGATGACTTAGTCTTAGACGTAGAAATCGGTACTAATGACACCTAGGATTTCAAACTCCAGACAACGACTCCAATGAGGAACTCAACGTCTACTTTTGGCCCCGCTGGATATTTTAAAAAATGTTTAAGTGTTAATGTACTAAGATTTTCATTAGTAGGTTATTTTATATATCGTTTATGACTGATATAATAATACTGGTATATAATTATATAATGGAGTAGTGTTTTTACATACGGATGAAAGGGATAGGGGAAGTTGAGATTCTAATTTTAGTTGGTTTGGTCAAACCGAACCTCTGTCTTCACACCCAGTACAAAAGCTGGTGACCTCTCCTAATACTTCTCAGTCTGTGCGAATCGCAGATTTGGCGGTGTACTCTCTTCCTTTACCATTGGGCGAAGTCATCAGAACGGACCTTTTAAGGTGCCTGTCTCCTCTGACCGTCCGATGTCAGGTACCCCAGTGTCTCTTAGTCTGTGTTCCCTCGTCGAAGGTGAAAGTAAAAGTACTTCCGTGGTCTTGTCTGAATGACATCCTTACGTCCACCGAAGATCTTAGACCTTTTCCGTTTCGTTAGAAAAAAAAAAAAAAGGGGGGATTTTAAAAGTATTCATGATTCAGAACAAGTATGGGACTAGAATCGGATCCCTTTGGTAAAGCCTGAAGTCTATACATCTTGGTATTTATTATTTAGACCCAACAAACTGTAGTGATTCATACACCTTTAAGCAGTGTCATTCTTGATCCCTTGATTTGGTTCGGGACAAGCACTAAGACTGTGTGTGACCGAGTTTAGTGGAGGATGCTTTATCTTGACGCCCGCAGACGGATCACGGGGTTTTAAGATGGACTAGCTTCCTAAAGTTGGTTCCGGTGAAACGGTCAGTTTCGGAGACGTTTTACATAATGACGTTTATATTTGAGTACTACGGTTCGTTCCAAAGGTAGGACGAAACAAAGTCCTACACCTTACTCTGCGACCGAGACTTCGTTCCTGTGACTCAGGTTGGAGTACGTTCTCTTCTCCCTTCCAGTGAAAAGAAGTATAATCAAGACTCAGGATGGCACTTCCCTTACGAAAGTTTATGTCTTCAGACACGGTTTGGACCGCTCTCTAGGAGTGAATTAAGTTTGACTACGGTTGTTTTACCTAAGAGTCTTATTCTCGAGTATAAACGCCCGAACCAAACACGGTTCGGAGTAAGGTTCGTTTTGTGTACGACCCCACTTTTAAAGTAAATGAGGAGTTGTTGAGACACTTTTTACCACGTAAACAATAGGGGAGTAGAAGCCTCTTTGTCCATTCCTACGCAGGTAAAGGTTCAAGTGTCTCAGTCTTTGATCAGGGTCCACTCAGGTTTCGGTTACGAGAGGACGGGGGATAGTCCGTCAGTTGTGCGTCGTCTGAGACTAAGTGTATAATTTCTTCTCACTCTTCAGCGAGGGCACAGTTCACAAACACTAAATTATCTCCTGTATTCGAACACTTAGGACATAGACTTTCGGCTTCCTTTCGACAAGGGATGACCTCCCAGATTCTAGAGGTGCTTCCTTTTCTTATAGTTCAAACTTCTGTCAGACTCGACTCAAGTTTAGAACTAAGACACGACTAAATTGAAGAGACACTGAGTCAAAAGAATGTACCCTTTACCCACACTATTGTAGATGTAGAGACCCGACCTTGTACTTATATTTACTCCGACTAACCGTATCTCAGATTTGTCCGACCTCAGATTTGCCACATCTACATCCTCGTCCGTAGAATGTCAGGTGTTATGAATAATAATGACGACATAAACTTTTGTGAGATCCATAATTTTCCATCTCTATGTCAGTCAACGAATACCCCTTCCACGCACACACGAATAAGCGAGTCAGCACAGACTGGGAAACGCTGGGGCACCTGACATCGGACAGTTCAAGGAGACAGGTACTCTAAGAGGTCCGTTCTTATGACCTCACCCAACGGTACGGGGGGAGGTCCCCTAGAAGGGTTGGGTCCCTGACTTGGACTCAAAGAGTACAGAAGACGTGACCGTCCACCCATGAGATGGTAATCGCAGTGGTCTCTTCGGGATACCCCTTCCATTCTTCTATATTCTCCTCTTTGGTTCACTTTCTCTATTGACTAGAACTCTCCCTAGTCCCTTTAAATATCTAAAAGTTTTTCCAGAATTCAACAGAGTAAAAATCACCGTACTTACGAATTCCTAAGGTATTCTCAAGAAGGATAAGTAAACAAGTCATTCGAAAGGCTATCTTATCACGGAATTTGTAAGACTTCTGAGACATCCGTCTGCGGATTGTTTAGTTTTGTCACCGGATCCTCCAGTGTTATCATGTCGAGTTTTGAGTTTAGAAAGAAAACAAAAATTTCTGAGGTCCAAAAATTTTTTGTATTAAAATGAATAAATAAAGACCGACCCGACCCAGAGGGAACAACGAACTCGAAAAGGGATCAACGTCGCTCGTCCTCCAGGAGAGGTCGACGCTACGGGACCGAAGCGTGACGTCCCCCTCTTCACGAGAATAACATGTCGTGTCTGAGTTATTAACACCTTGTGCCGGAATCAACGAGACACCGTGCACGCTAGAAGGGACTAGTTCCTAACTTGGGTACAGAGGACGGACTGTCCTCCTAAGAAATGGCGACTCGGTGGTCCCTTCAGGAGTTTAGAAAGAAATTTAGCGACGAACTTACTTGTTTTATAGGATGGGACCATTTGTTTAAAGTGCGTGATTTGTGACAGAGTCGGTCGATGATGTTCGACACAAAATCAATCCAAAGTTTTATTTGTATAAACCTCTTGTTACATTCAATGTTCCACCTTAAGAGTCTTTGGTAGGACGTATACTCGGTACTCTGATTCCTGTTCTCGTTTGCGTGTTTCGGATTTGATTTAGAGGACAAACGTTCGTGACACAGAAGGGGAGGGGGAGGAATCTTCTGTAGACCTATCAACGACGAAAATATTAGTTATATGTTTTATCAAGACAGGTTATGTCTCCTAAACACACTTTGTCCTTTATAGAAATACGTTACCCGGAGGGTCCACCGTGTCACCATTTCGTACGTCCCCTGCGTTCAAGTCAGGGACCCAGTCCGTCTAGGGGACCTCTTCCCTTAGCGTTGGGTGGGTGATAAGAACGGACCTCTCAAGGTACCTCTCTCCTCGGACCACCCGATATGTCAAGTGCCCCAACGTTTCTCAACCTACGTTGACTCGTATGTGGGTAAAACATATCGTTATAATTTTTGTCTTGGTTATCGATAGGAATCTTTGAGACGGAAAGGGAAGACGGACGGGGTCCGTACAGGAACCTCTTACTCTCCCGTCTTCCTTTAGGTGTCCACCGGAGGGTGCTTCCCTGGCTCGTAGAGACCCGGTACGCCCTCGTGAGTGTCGCACCTTTACTCGGAGACAGTCATATAGATATTAGGGTACCTGCCTCCTCGGACCATCCGACACCAGGTACCCCAACGCTTCTCAGCCTGTGCTGACTTGCTGAAGGGAAAGTGAAAAGTGAAAGTACGTAACCTTTTCCTTTACCGTTGGGTGAGGTCACAAGAACGGACCTCTTAAGGTCCCTGTCCCCTCGGACCACTCGACGGTACATACCCCAGTGTGTCTCAACCTGTGCTGACTTCACTGAATCGTCGTCGTCGTCGTCGTCCTATAAACAATGGACCCGGAGGGGCGAAGTCCCAGGAGACAAAGACTGAACGTCAGTTCCTGTTCACGTTACGGTCTCATGTCCGCGATTGTAATGGATGCAAAGGGTGATGTCGACGCGACTGGTTTGTCAATGACTTACCTGACACTGTTTTCCACGAATCTAGTCTTAATACCCCGCAACGACGAACAGGAGTACTTATGAAGTCACTTTTCAACTCCCAGAATTGTTGTCTGTGATCTACCCTGTGAATTTTGGTACTACCAAAATTCTAGAAGTTTCTGTGAAATTAACTGTAAGGTGAAGTCAAGGTCAAGTCAGCGAGTCAGTACAGGTTGAGAAACGCTGAGGTACTTAACGTCGTGCGGTCCAGAGGGACAGGTAGTGGTTGAGGTCCTCAAGTGGGTCTGAGTACAGGTAGTTCAGCCACTACGGTAGGTCGGTAGAGTAGGAGACAGCTGGGGAAGAGGAGGACGGGAGTTAAGGAGGGTCGTAGTGTCAGAAAAGGTTAGTCAGTTAAGAAGCGTACTCCACCGGTTTCATAACCTCAAAGTCGAAGTCGTAGTCTGGAAGGTCACTTGTGGGTCCTGTCTAGAGGAAATCCTACCTGACCGACCTAGAGGAACGTCAGGTTCCCTGAGAGTTCTCAGAAGAGGTTGTGGTGTCAAGTTTTCGTAGTTAAGAAACCGCGAGTCGAAAGAAGTGTCAGGTTGAGAGTGTAGGTATGTACTGATGACCCTTTTGGTATCGGAACTGATCTACCTGGAAACAACGGTTTCATTATAGAGACGAAAACTTATACGATAGATCCAACGAGTATTGAAAGAAAGGTTCCTCATTGACGGAAAATTAAAGTACCGACGTCAGTGGTAGACGTCACTAAAACCTCGGGTTTTTTTATTTCAGACTGTGACAAAGGTGACAAAAGGGTAGATAAAGGGTACTTCACTACCCTGGTCTACGGTACTAGCAGCAAAAGACTTACGACTCGAAATTCGGTTGGAAAAGTTGAGAGAAGAAAGTGAAAGTAGTCCTCCGAAAAATCAAGGAGAAGTGAAAGACGGTATTCTCACCACAATAGACGTATAGACTCCAATAACTATAAAGAGGGTCGTTAGAACTAAGGTCGAACACGAAGGAGGTTGGGTCGCAAAGAGTACTACATGAGACGTACATTCAATTTATTCATCCCACTGTTATATGTCGGAACTGCATGAGGAAAAGGATAAACCTTGGTCCGACACCAAGGTACAGGTCAAGATTGACAACGAAGGACTGGACGTATATCCAAAGAGTTCTCCCTCCAGTCCACCAGACCATAAGGGTTGAGAAAGTCTTAAAAGGTGTCAAAGAACACTAGGTGTGTCAGTTTCCGAAACCGTATCAGTTCTTTCGTCTTTATCTACAAAAAGACCTTGAGAGAACGAAAAAGGTACTAGGTCGTCTACAACCGTTAAACTAGAGACCAAGGAGACGGAAAAGATTTTGGTCGAACTTGTAGACCTTCAAGTACCAAGTGCATCGGACCGAACTTCTCAAATTCGTAATGAAATGATCGTACACTCTACTCACGTTAACACACCGTCAAACTCGTAAGAAACCGTAACGGAAAGAAACCCTAACCTTACTTTTGACTGGAAAAGGTCAGGACACCGGTGACGA